>JARKHS020012968.1:0-87288 GCA_030143305.2 Amblyomma americanum
TTCTTGCTTACTACAACGAAACAAGGTGTTTTAGACCGAAACGAGCTAAATCTGAACACATCGGTTTTACAAGTATCCACGTGATACTCGTCAAAACTTTTTCTCTTATAACTGCGCGAAAAGCATGTATTCTTGTTTAATACAACGAAACAAGCTGTTTTAGACCGAAACGAGCTAAATCACAACACATCGGTTTTACAAGTGTCTCTCTGATAGGCGTCAAAACTTTTTCTCTTATAACTGCGCGAAAAGCATGTATTCTTGCTTAATACAGCGAAACAAGCTGTTTTAGACCGAAACGAGCTAAATCACAACACATCGGTATTACAAGTGTTCCACGTGATACTCGTCAAACATTTTTCTCTTATAACTGCGCGAAAAGCATGTATTCCTGCCTAATACAACGAAACAAGCTGTTTTAGACAGAAACGAGCTAAATCTGAACACGTCGGTTTTACAAGTATAAACGTGATACTCGTCAAAACTTTTTCTCTTATAACTGCGCGAAAAGCATGTATTCTTGCTTAATACAGCGAAACAAGCTGTTTTAGACCGAAACGAGCTAAATCACAACACAAAGATTTTACAAGTGTTCCTCTGATACGCGTCAAAACTTTTTCTCTTATAACTGCGCGAAAAGCATGTATTCTTGCTTAATACAACGAAACAAGCTGTTTTAGACCGAAACGAGCTAAATCACAACACATCGGTTTTACAAGTGTTCCTCTGATACGCGTCTAAACTTTTTCTCTTATAACTGCGCGAAAAGCATGTATTCGTGCTTAATACAACGAAACAAGCTGTTTTAGACCGAAACGAGCTAAATCTGAACACATCGGTTTTACAACTGTCCCTGTGACACGCGTCAAAACTTTTTCTCTTATAACTGCGCGAAAAGCATGTATTCTTGCTTAATACAGCGAAACAAGCTGTTTTAGACCGAAACGAGCTAAATCACAACACATCGGTATTACAAGTGTTCCACGTGATACTCGTCAAAACGTTTTCTCTTATAACTGCGCGAAAAGCATGTATTCCTGCTTACTACAACGAAACAAGGTGTTTTAGACCGAAACGAGCTAAATCTGAACACATCGGTTTTACAAGTATCCACGTGATACTCGTCAAAACTTTTTCTCTTATAACTGCGCGAAAAGCATGTATTCTTGCTTAGTCCAACGAAACAAGCTGTTTTAGACCGAAACGAGCTAAATCACAACACATCGGTTTTACAAGTGTCTCTCTGATACGCGTCAAAACTTTTTCTTCTATAACTGCGCGTAAAGCATGTATTCTTGCTTAATACATCGAAACAAGCTGTTTTAGACCGAAACGAGCTAAATCTGAACACATCGGTTTTACAAGTGTTCCTCTGATACGCGTCAAAACTTTTTCTCTTATAACTGCGCGAAAAGCATGTATTCTTGCTCAATACAGTGAAACATGCTGTTTTAGACCGAAATGAGCTAAATCACAACACATCGGTTTTACAAGTGTTCCTCTGATACGCGTCAAAACTTTTTCTCTTATAACTGCGCGAAAAGCAAGTATTCTTGCCTAATACAGCGAAACAAGCTGTTTTAGACCGAAACGAGCTAAATCACAACACATCGGTATTACAAGTGTTCCACGTGATACTCGTCAAAACTTTTTCTCTTATAACTGCGCGAAAAGCATGTATTCGTGCTTAATACAACGAAACAAGCTGTTTTAGACCGAAACGAGCTAAATCTGAACACATCGGTTTTACAAGTATCCACGTGATACTCGTCAAAACTTTTTCTCTTATAACTGCGCGAAAAGCATGTATTCTTGCTTAATACAACGAAACAAGCTGTTTTAGACCGAAATGAGCTAAATCACAACACATCGGTTTTACAAGTGTCTCCTTGATACGCGTCAAAACTTTTTCTCTTATAACTGCGCGAAAAGCATGTATTCTTGCTTAATACAGCGAAACAAGCTGTTTTAGACCGAAACGAGCTAAATCACAACACATCGGTATTACAAGTGTTCCACGTGATACTCGTCAAAACGTTTTCTCTTATAACTGCGCGAAAAGCATGTATTCGTGCTTACTACAACGAAACAAGGTGTTTTAGACCGAAACGAGCTAAATCAGAACACATCGGTTTTACAAGTGTTCCTCTGATACGCGTCAAAACTTTTTCTCTTATAACTGCGCGAAAAGCATGTATTCTTGCTTAATACAACGAAACAAGCTGTTTTAGACCGAAACGAGCTAAATCACAACACATCGGTTTTACAAGTGTTCCTCTGACTACGCGTCAAAACTTTTTCTCTTATAACTGCGCGAAAAGCTTGTATTCTTGCTTAATACAGCGAAACAAGCTGTTTTAGACCGAAACGAGCTAAATCACAACACATCGGTTTTACAACTGTTCCTGTGACACGCGTCAAAACTTTTTCTCTTATAACTGCGCGAAAAGCATGTATTCTTGCTTAATACAGCGAAACAAGTTGTTTTAGACCGAAATGAGCTAAATCACAACACATCGGTTTTACAAGTGTTCCTCTGATACGCGTCAAAACTTTTTTCTCTTATAACTGCGCGAAAAGCATGTATTCGTGCTTAATACAACGAAACAAGCTGTTTTAGACCGAAACGAGCTAAATCTGAACACATCGGTTTTACAACTGTCCCTGTGACACGCGTCAAAACTTTTTCTCTTATAACTGCGCGAAAAGCATGTATTCTTGCTTAATACAGCGAAACAAGCTGTTTTAGACCGAAACGAGCTAAATCACAACACATCGGTATTACAAGTGTTCCACGTGATACTCGTCAAAACGTTTTCTCTTATAACTGCGCGAAAAGCATGTATTCGTGCTTACTACAACGAAACAAGCTGTTTTAGACCGAAACGAGCTAAATCTGAACACATCGGTTTTACAAGTATCCACGTGATACTCGTCAAAACTTTTTCTCTTATAACTGCGCGAAAAGCATGTATTCTTGCTTAATACAACGAAACAAGCTGTTTTAGACCGAAACGAGCTAAATCACAACACATCGGTTTTACAAGTGTTCCTCTGATACGCGTCAAAACTTTTTCTCTTATAACTGCGCGAAAAGCATGTATTCTTGCTTAATACAGCGAAACAAGCTGTTTTAGACCGAAACGAGCTAAATCACAACACATCGGTTTTACAAGTGTTCACGTGATACTCGTCAAAACTTTTTCTCTTATAACTGCGCGAAAAGCATGTATTCTTGCTTAATACAACGAAACAAGCTGTTTTAGACCGAAACGAGCTAAATCACAACACATCGGTTTTACAAGTGTCCTCTGATACGCGTCAAAACTTTTTCTCTTATAACTGCGCGAAAAGCATGTATTCTTGCTTAATACAACGAAACAAGCTGTTTTAGACCGAAACGAGCTAAATCTGAACACATCGGTTTTACAAGTATCCACGTGATACTCGTCAAAACTTTTTCTCTTATAACTGCGCGAAAAGCATGTATTCTTGCTTAATACAGCGAAACAAGCTGTTTTAGACCGAAACGAGCTAAATCACAACACATCGGTTTTACAAGTGTTCCTCTGATACGCGTCAAAACTTTTTCTCTTATAACTGCGCGAAAAGCATGTATTCTTGCTTAATACAGCGAAACAAGCTGTTTTAGACCGAAACGAGCTAAATCACAACACATCGGTATTACAAGTGTTCCACGTGATACTCGTCAAAACGTTTTCTCTTATAACTGCGCGAAAAGCATGTATTCGTGCTTACTACAACGAAACAAGGTGTTTTAGACCGAAACGAGCTAAATCTGAACACATCGGTTTTACAAGTGATCCACGTGATACTCGTCAAAACTTTTTCTCTTATAACTGCGCGAAAAGCATGTATTCTTGCTTAATACAACGAAACAAGCTGTTTTAGACCGAAACGAGCTAAATCACAACACATCGGTTTTACAAGTGTCCCTGTGACACGCGTCAAAACTTTTTCTCTTATAACTGCGCGAAAAGCATGTATTCTTGCTTAATACAGCGAAACAAGCTGTTTTAGACCGAAACGAGCTAAATCACAACACATCGGTTTTACAAGTGTTCCTCTGATACGCGTCAAAACTTTTTCTCTTATAACTGCGCGAAAAGCATGTATTCTTGCTTAATACAACGAAACAAGCTGTTTTAGACCGAAACGAGCTAAATCACAACACATCGGTTTTACAAGTGTTCCTCTGATACGCGTCTAAACTTTTTCTCTTATAACTGCGCGAAAAGCATGTATTCGTGCTTAATACAACGAAACAAGCTGTTTTAGACCGAAACGAGCTAAATCTGAACACATCGGTTTTACAACTGTCCCTGTGACACGCGTCAAAACTTTTTCTCTTATAACTGCGCGAAAAGCATGTATTCTTGCTTAATACAGCGAAACAAGCTGTTTTAGACCGAAACGAGCTAAATCACAACACATCGGTATTACAAGTGTTCCACGTGATACTCGTCAAAACGTTTTCTCTTATAACTGCGCGAAAAGCATGTATTCGTGCTTACTACAACGAAACAAGTGTTTTAGACCGAAACGAGCTAAATCTGAACACATCGGTTTTACAAGTATCCACGTGATACTCGTCAAAACTTTTTCTCTTATAACTGCGCGAAAAGCATGTATTCTTGCTTAATACAACGAAACAAGCTGTTTTAGACCGAAACGAGCTAAATCACAACACATCGGTTTTACAAGTGTCCCTGTGACACGCGTCAAAACTTTTTCTCTTATAACTGCGCGAAAAGCATGTATTCTTGCTTAATACAGCGAAACAAGCTGTTTTAGACCGAAACGAGCTAAATCACAACACATCGGTTTTACAAGTGTTCCTCTGATACGCGTCAAAACTTTTTCTCTTATAACTGCGCGAAAAGCATGTATTCTTGCTTAATACAACGAAACAAGCTGTTTTAGACCGAAACGAGCTAAATCACAACACATCGGTTTTACAAGTGTTCCTCTGATACGCGTCTAAACTTTTTCTCTTATAACTGCGCGAAAAGCATGTATTCGTGCTTAATACAACGAAACAAGCTGTTTTAGACCGAAACGAGCTAAATCTGAACACATCGGTTTTACAACTGTCCCTGTGACACGCGTCAAAACTTTTTCTCTTATAACTGCGCGAAAAGCATGTATTCTTGCTTAATACAGCGAAACAAGCTGTTTTAGACCGAAACGAGCTAAATCACAACACATCGGTATTACAAGTGTTCCACGTGATACTCGTCAAAACGTTTTCTCTTATAACTGCGCGAAAAGCATGTATTCTTGCTTAATACAACGAAACAAGCTGTTTTAGACCGAAACGAGCTAAATCACAACACATCGGTTTTACAAGTGTTCCTCTGATACGCGTCTAAACTTTTTCTCTTATAACTGCGCGAAAAGCATGTATTCTTGCTTAATACAACGAAACAAGCTGTTTTAGACCGAAACGAGCTAAATCACAACACATCGGTTTTACAAGTGTCCCTCTGACACGCGTCAAAACTTTTTCTCTTATAACTGCGCGAAAAGCTTGTATTCTTGCTCAATACAGCGAAACAAGCTGTTTTAGACCGAAATGAGCTAAATCACAACACATCGGTTTTACAACTGTTCCTGTGACACGCGTCAAAACTTTTTCTCTTATAACTGCGCGAAAAGCATGTATTCTTGCTTAATACAGCGAAACAAGTTGTTTTAGACCGAAATGAGCTAAATCACAACATATCGGTTTTACAAGTGTTCCTCTGATACGCGTCAAAACTTTTTTCTCTTATAACTGCGCGAAAAGCATGTATTCGTGCTTAGTCCAACGAAACAAGCTGTTGTAGACCGAAACGAGCTAAATCTGAACACATCGGTTTTACAAGTGTTCCTCTGATATGCTTCAAATCTTTTTCTCTTATAACTGCGCGAAAAGCATGTATTCTTGCTTAATACAGCGAAACAAGCTGTTTTAGACCGAAACGAGCTAAATCACAACACATCGGTATTACAAGTGTGTCACGTGATACTCGTCAAAACTTTTTCTCTTATAACTGCGCGAAAAGCATGTATTCTTGCTTAATACAACGAAACAAGCTGTTTTAGACCGAAACGAGCTAAATCACAACACATCGGTTTTACAAGTGTCTCTCTGATACGCGTCAAAACTTTTTCTCTCTATAACTGCGCGTAAAGCATGTATTCTTGCTTAATACAACGAAACAAGCTGTTTTAGACCGAAACGAGCTAAATCTGAACACATCGGTTTTACAAGTGTCCACGTGATACTCGTCAAAACTTTTTCTCTTATAACTGCGCGAAAAGCATGTATTCTTGCTTAATACAGCGAAACAAGCTGTTTTAGACCGAAATGAGCTAAATCACAACACATCGGTTTTACAAGTGTTCCTCTGATACGCGTCAAAACTTTTTCTCTTATAACTGCGCGAAAAGCATGTATTCTTGCTTAATACAGCGAAACAAGCTGTTTTAGACCGAAACGAGCTAAATCACAACACATCGGTATTACAAGTGTTCCACGTGATACTCGTCAAAACGTTTTCTCTTATAACTGCGCGAAAAGCATGTATTCGTGCTTACTACAACGAAACAAGGTGTTTTAGACCGAAACGAGCTAAATCTGAACACATCGGTTTTACAAGTATCCACGTGATACTCGTCAAAACTTTTTCTCTTATAACTGCGCGAAAAGCATGTATTCTTGCTTAATACAACGAAACAAGCTGTTTTAGACCGAAACGAGCTAAATCACAACACATCGGTTTTACAAGTGTCCCTGTGACACGCGTCAAAACTTTTTCTCTTATAACTGCGCGAAAAGCATGTATTCTTGCTTAATACAGCGAAACAAGCTGTTTTAGACCGAAACGAGCTAAATCACAACACATCGGTTTTACAAGTGTTCCTCTGATACGCGTCAAAACTTTTTCTCTTATAACTGCGCGAAAAGCATGTATTCTTGCTTAATACAACGAAACAAGCTGTTTTAGACCGAAACGAGCTAAATCACAACACATCGGTTTTACAAGTGTTCCTCTGATACTCGTCTAAACTTTTTCTCTTATAACTGCGCGAAAAGCATGTATTCGTGCTTAATACAACGAAACAAGCTGTTTTAGACCGAAACGAGCTAAATCTGAACACATCGGTTTTACAACTGTCCCTGTGACACGCGTCAAAACTTTTTCTCTTATAACTGCGCGAAAAGCATGTATTCTTGCTTAATACAGCGAAACAAGCTGTTTTAGACCGAAACGAGCTAAATCACAACACATCGGTATTACAAGTGTTCCACGTGATACTCGTCAAAACGTTTTCTCTTATAACTGCGCGAAAAGCATGTATTCTTGCTTAATACAACGAAACAAGCTGTTTTAGACCGAAACGAGCTAAATCACAACACATCGGTTTTACAAGTGTTCCTCTGATACGCGTCTAAACTTTTTCTCTTATAACTGCGCGAAAAGCATGTATTCTTGCTTAATACAACGAAACAAGCTGTTTTAGACCGAAACGAGCTAAATCACAACACATCGGTTTTACAAGTGTCCCTCTGACACGCGTCAAAACTTTTTCTCTTATAACTGCGCGAAAAGCTTGTATTCTTGCTCAATACAGCGAAACAAGCTGTTTTAGACCGAAATGAGCTAAATCACAACACATCGGTTTTACAACTGTTCCTGTGACACGCGTCAAAACTTTTTCTCTTATAACTGCGCGAAAAGCATGTATTCTTGCTTAATACAGCGAAACAAGTTGTTTTAGACCGAAACGAGCTAAATCACAACACATCGGTTTTACAAGTGTTCCTCTGATACGCGTCAAAACTTTTTTCTCTTATAACTGCGCGAAAAGCATGTATTCGTGCTTACTACAACGAAACAAGGTGTTTTAGACCGAAACGAGCTAAATCTGAACACATCGGTTTTACAAGTATCCACGTGATACTCGTCAAAACTTTTTCTCTTATAACTGCGCGAAAAGCATGTATTCTTGCTTAATACAACGAAACAAGCTGTTTTAGACCGAAACGAGCTAAATCACAACACATCGGTTTTACAAGTGTCCCTGTGACACGCGTCAAAACTTTTTCTCTTATAACTGCGCGAAAAGCATGTATTCTTGCTTAATACAGCGAAACAAGCTGTTTTAGACCGAAACGAGCTAAATCACAACACATCGGTTTTACAAGTGTTCCTCTGATACGCGTCAAAACTTTTTCTCTTATAACTGCGCGAAAAGCATGTATTCTTGCTTAATACAACGAAACAAGCTGTTTTAGACCGAAACGAGCTAAATCACAACACATCGGTTTTACAAGTGTTCCTCTGATACGCGTCTAAACTTTTTCTCTTATAACTGCGCGAAAAGCATGTATTCGTGCTTAATACAACGAAACAAGCTGTTTTAGACCGAAACGAGCTAAATCTGAACACATCGGTTTTACAACTGTCCCTGTGACACGCGTCAAAACTTTTTCTCTTATAACTGCGCGAAAAGCATGTATTCTTGCTTAATACAGCGAAACAAGCTGTTTTAGACCGAAACGAGCTAAATCACAACACATCGGTATTACAAGTGTTCCACGTGATACTCGTCAAAACGTTTTCTCTTATAACTGCGCGAAAAGCATGTATTCGTGCTTACTACAACGAAACAATGTGTTTTAGACCGAAACGAGCTAAATCTGAACACATCGGTTTTACAAGTATCCACGTGATACTCGTCAAAACTTTTTCTCTTATAACTGCGCGAAAAGCATGTATTCTTGCTTAATACAACGAAACAAGCTGTTTTAGACCGAAACGAGCTAAATCACAACACATCGGTTTTACAAGTGTCCCTGTGACACGCGTCAAACCTTTTTCTCTTATAACTGCGCGAAAAGCATGTATTCTTGCTTAATACAGCGAAACAAGCTGTTTTAGACCGAAACGAGCTAAATCACAACACATCGGTTTTACAAGTGTTCCTCTGATACGCGTCAAAACTTTTTCTCTTATAACTGCGCGAAAAGCATGTATTCTTGCTTAATACAACGAAACAAGCTGTTTTAGACCGAAACGAGCTAAATCACAACACATCGGTTTTACAAGTGTTCCTCTGATACGCGTCTAAACTTTTTCTCTTATAACTGCGCGAAAAGCATGTATTCGTGCTTAATACAACGAAACAAGCTGTTTTAGACCGAAACGAGCTAAATCTGAACACATCGGTTTTACAACTGTCCCTGTGACACGCGTCAAAACTTTTTCTCTTATAACTGCGCGAAAAGCATGTATTCTTGCCTAATACAGCGAAACAAGCTGTTTTAGACCGAAACGAGCTAAATCACAACATATCGGTTTTACAAGTGTTCCTCTGATACGCGTCAAAACTTTTTTCTCTTATAACTGCGCGAAAAGCCTGTATTCGTGCTTAGTCCAACGAAACAAGCTGTTGTAGACCGAAACGAGGTAAATCTGAACACATCGGTTTTACAAGTGTTCCTCTGATATGCTTCAAATCTTTTTCTCTTATAACTGCGCGAAAAGCATGTATTCTTGCTTAATACAGCGCAACAAGCTGTTTTAGACCGAAACGAGCTGAATCACAACACATCGGTATTACAAGTGTGTCACGTGATACTCGTCAAAACTTTTTCTCTTATAACTGCGCGAAAAGCATGTATTCTTGCTTAATACAACGAAACAAGCTGTTTTAGACCGAAACGAGCTAAATCACAACACATCGGTTTTACAAGTGTCTCTCTGATACGCGTCAAAACTTTTTCTTCTATAACTGCGCGTAAAGCATGTATTCTTGCTTAATACAACAAAACAAGCTGTTTTAGACCGAAACGAGCTAAATCTGAACACATCGGTTTTACAAGTATCCACGTGATACTCGTCAAAACTTTTTCTCTTATAACTGCGCGAAAAGCATGTATTCTTGCTTAATACAGCGAAACAAGCTGTTTTAGACCGAAATGAGCTAAATCACAACACTCGGTTTTACAAGTGTTCCTCTGATACGCGTCAAACCTTTTTCTCTTATAACTGCGCGAAAAGCATGTATTCTTGCTTAATACAGCGAAACAAGCTGTTTTAGACCGAAACGAGCTAAATCACAACACATCGGTATTACAAGTGTTCCACGTGATACTCGTCAAAACGTTTTCTCTTATAACTGCGCGAAAAGCATGTATTCGTGCTTACTACAACGCAACAAGGTGTTTTAGACCGAAACGAGCTAAATCTGAACACATCGGTTTTACAAGTATCCACGTGATACTCGTCAAAACTTTTTCTCTTATAACTGCGCGAAAAGCATGTATTCTTGCTTAATACAACGAAACAAGCTGTTTTAGACCGAAACGAGCTAAATCACAACACATCGGTTTTACAAGTGTCCCTGTGACACGCGTCAAAACATTTTCTCTTATAACTGCGCGAAAAGCATGTATTCTTGCTTAATACAGCGAAACAAGCTGTTTTAGACCGAAACGAGCTAAATCACAACACATCGGTTTTACAAGTGTTCCTCTGATACGCGTCAAAACTTTTTCTCTTATAACTGCGCGAAAAGCATGTATTCTTGCTTAATACAACGAAACAAGCTGTTTTAGACCGAAACGAGCTAAATCACAACACATCGGTTTTACAAGTGTTCCTCTGATACGCGTCTAAACTTTTTCTCTTATAACTGCGCGAAAAGCATGTATTCGTGCTTAATACAACGAAACAAGCTGTTTTAGACCGAAACGAGCTAAATCTGAACACATCGGTTTTACAACTGTCCCTGTGACACGCGTCAAAACTTTTTCTCTTATAACTGCGCGAAAAGCATGTATTCTTGCTTAATACAGCGAAACAAGCTGTTTTAGACCGAAACGAGCTAAATCACAACACATCGGTATTACAAGTGTTCCTCTGATACGCGTCAAAACTTTTTCTCTTATAACTGCGCGAAAAGCATGTATTCTTGCTCAATACAGCGAAACAAGCTGTTTTAGACCGAAACGAGCTAAATCACAACACATCGGTTTTACAAGTGTTCCTCTGATACGCGTCAAAACTTTTTCTCTTATAACTGCGCGAAAAGCATGTATTCTTGCCTAATACAGCGAAACAAGCTGTTTTAGACCGAAACGAGCTAAATCACAACACATCGGTATTACAAGTGTTCCACGTGATACTCGTCAAAAATTTTTCTCTTATAACTGCGCGAAAAGCATGTATTCGTGCTTAATACAACGAAACAAGCTGTTTTAGACCGAAACGAGCTAAATCTGAACACATCGGTTTTACAAGTATCCACGTGATACTCGTCAAAACTTTTTCTCTTATAACTGCGCGAAAAGCATGTATTCTTGCTTAATACAACGAAACAAGCTGTTTTAGACCGAAACGAGCTAAATCACAACACATCGGTTTTACAAGTGTCTCTTTGATATGCGTCAAAACTTTTTCTCTTATAACTGCGCGAAAAGCATGTATTCTTGCTTAATACAGCGAAACAAGCTGTTTTAGACCGAAACGAGCTAAATCAGAACACAAAGGTTTTACAAGTGTTCCTCTGATACGCGTCAAAACTTTTTCTCTTATAACTGCGCGAAAAGCATGTATTCGTGCTTAATACAACGAAACAAGCTGTTTTAGACCGAAACGAGCTAAATCTGAACACATCGGTTTTACAAGTGTTCCTCTGATATGCGTCAAATCTTTTTCTCTTATAACTGCGCGAAAAGCATGTATTCTTGCTTAATACAGCGAAACAAGTTGTTTTAGACCGAAATGAGCTAAATCACAACATATCGGTTTTACAAGTGTTCCTCTGATACGCGTCAAAACTTTTTCTCTTATAACTGCGCGAAAAGCATGTATTCGTGCTTAGTCCAACGAAACAAGCTGTTGTAGACCGAAACGAGCTAAATCTGAACACATCGGTTTTACAAGTGTTCCTCTGATATGCTTCAAATCTTTTTCTCTTATAACTGCGCGAAAAGCATGTATTCTTGCTTAATACAGCGAAACAAGCTGTTTTAGACCGAAACGAGCTGAATCACAACACATCGGTATTACAAGTGTGTCACGTGATACTCGTCAAAACTTTTTCTCTTATAACTGCGCGAAAAGCATGTATTCTTCCTTAATACAACGAAACAAGCTGTTTTAGACCGAAACGAGCTAAATCACAACACATCGGTTTTACAAGTGTCTCTCTGATACGCGTCAAAACTTTTTCTCTCTATAACTGCGCGTAAAGCATGTATTCTTGCTTAATACAACGAAACAAGCTGTTTTAGACCGAAACGAGCTAAATCTGAACACATCGGTTTTACAAGTATCCACGTGATACTCGTCAAAACTTTTTCTCTTATAACTGCGCGAAAAGCATGTATTCTTGCTTAATACAGCGAAACAAGCTGTTTTAGACCGAAATGAGCTAAATCACAACACATCGGTTTTACAAGTGTTCCTCTGATACGCGTCAAAACTTTTTCTCTTATAACTGCGCGAAAAGCATGTATTCTTGCTTAATACAGCGAAACAAGCTGTTTTAGACCGAAACGAGCTAAATCACAACACATCGGTATTACAAGTGTTCCACGTGATACTCGTCAAACGTTTTCTCTTATAACTGCGCGAAAAGCATGTATTCGTGCTTACTACAACGAAACAAGGTGTGTTTAGACCGAAACGAGCTAAATCTGAACACATCGGTTTTACAAGTATCCACGTGATACTCGTCAAAACTTTTTCTCTTATAACTGCGCGAAAAGCATGTATTCTTGCTTAATACAACGAAACAAGTTGTTTTAGACCGAAACGAGCTAAATCACAACACATCGGTTTTACAAGTGTCCCTGTGACACGCGTCAAAACTTTTTCTCTTATAACTGCGCGAAAAGCATGTATTCTTGCTTAATACAGCGAAACAAGCTGTTTTAGACCGAAACGAGCTAAATCACAACACATCGGTTTTACAAGTGTTCCTCTGATACGCGTCAAAACTTTTTCTCTTATAACTGCGCGAAAAGCATGTATTCTTGCTTAATACAACGAAACAAGCTGTTTTAGACCGAAACGAGCTAAATCACAACACATCGGTTTTACAAGTGTTCCTCTGATACGCGTCTAAACTTTTTCTCTTATAACTGCGCGAAAAGCATGTATTCGTGCTTAATACAACGAAACAAGCTGTTTTAGACCGAAACGAGCTAAATCTGAACACATCGGTTTTACAACTGTCCCTGTGACACGCGTCAAAACTTTTTCTCTTATAACTGCGCGAAAAGCATGTATTCTTGCTTAATACAGCGAAACAAGCTGTTTTAGACCGAAACGAGCTAAATCACAACACATCGGTATTACAAGTGTTCCTCTGATACGCGTCAAAACTTTTTCTCTTATAACTGCGCGAAAAGCATGTATTCTTGCTCAATACAGTGAAACAAGCTGTTTTAGATCGAAATGAGCTAAATCACAACACATCGGTTTTACAAGTGTTCCTCTGATACGCGTCAAAACTTTTTCTCTTATAACTGCGCGAAAAGCAAGTATTCTTGCCTAATACAGCGAAACAAGCTGTTTTAGACCGAAACGAGCTAAATCACAACACATCGGTATTACAAGTGTTCCACGTGATACTCGTCAAAAATTTTTCTCTTATAACTGCGCGAAAAGCATGTATTCGTGCTTAATACAACGAAACAAGCTGTTTTAGACCGAAACGAGCTAAATCTGAACACATCGGTTTTACAAGTATCCACGTGATACTCGTCAAAACTTTTTCTCTTATAACTGCGCGAAAAGCATGTATTCTTGCTTAATACAACGAAACAAGCTGTTTTAGACCGAAATGAGCTAAATCACAACACATCGGTTTTACAAGTGTCTCTTTAATATGCGTCAAAACTTTTTCTCTTATAACTGCGCGAAAAGCATGTATTCTTGCTTAATACAGCGAAACAAGCTGTTTTAGACCGAAACGAGCTAAATCAGAACACAAAGGTTTTACAAGTGTTCCTCTGATACGCGTCAAAATTTTTTCTCTTATAACTGCGCGAAAAGCATGTATTCGTGCTTAGTCCAACGAAACAAGCTGTTGTAGACCGAAACGAGGTAAATCTGAACACATCGGTTTTACAAGTGTTCCTCTGATATGCTTCAAATCTTTTTCTCTTATAACTGCGCGAAAAGCATGTATTCTTGCTTAATACAGCGAAACAAGCTGTTTTAGACCGAAACGAGCTGAATCACAACACATCGGTATTACAAGTGTGTCACGTGATACTCGTCAAAACTTTTTCTCTTATAACTGCGCGAAAAGCATGTATTCTTGCTTAATACAGCGAAACAAGCTGTTTTAGACCGAAACGAGCTAAATCAGAACACATCGGTTTTACAAGTGTTCCTCTGATACGCGTCAAAACTTTTTCTCTTATAACTGCGCGAAAAGCATGTATTCTTGCTTAATACAACGAAACAAGCTGTTTTAGACCGAAACGAGCTAAATCACAACACATCGGTTTTACAAGTGTCCCTCTGATACGCGTCAAAACTTTTTCTCTTATAACTGCGCGAAAAGCATGTATTCTTGCTTAATACAGCGAAACAAGCTGTTTTAGACCGAAATGAGCTAAATCACAACACATCGGTTTTACAAGTGTTCCTGTGATACGCGTCAAAACTTTTTCTCTTATAACTGCGCGAAAAGCATGTATTCGTGCTTAGTCCAACGAAACAAGCTGTTGTAGACCGAAACGAGGTAAATCTGAACACATCGGTTTTACAAGTGTTCCTCTGATATGCTTCAAATCTTTTTCTCTTATAACTGCGCGAAAAGCATGTATTCTTGCTTAATACAGCGAAACAAGCTGTTTTAGACCGAAACGAGCTGAATCACAACACATCGGTATTACAAGTGTGTCACGTGATACTCGTCAAAACTTTTTCTCTTATAACTGCGCGAAAAGCATGTATTCTTGCTTAATACAACGAAACAAGCTGTTTTAGACCGAAACGAGCTAAATCACAACACATCGGTTTTACAAGTGTCTCTCTGATACGCGTCAAAACTTTTTCTCTCTATAACTGCGCGTAAAGCATGTATTCTTGCTTAATACAACGAAACAAGCTGTTTTAGACCGAAACGAGCTAAATCTGAACACATCGGTTTTACAAGTATCCACGTGATACTCGTCAAAACTTTTTCTCTTATAACTGCGCGAAAAGCATGTATTCTTGCTTAATACAGCGAAACAAGCTGTTTTAGACCGAAACGAGCTAAATCACAACACATCGGTTTTACAAGTGTCCACGTGATACGCGTCAAAACTTTTTCTCTTATAACTGCGCGAAAAGCATGTATTCTTGCTTAATACAACGAAACAAGCTGTTTTAGACCGAAACGAGCTAAATCACAACACATCGGTTTTACAAGTGTCCCTGTGATACGCGTCAAAACTTTTTCTCTTATAACTGCGCGAAAAGCATGTATTCTTGCTTAATACAGCGAAACAAGCTGTTTTAGACCGAAACGAGCTAAATCACAACACATCGGTTTTACAAGTGTTCCTCTGATACGCGTCAAAACTTTTTCTCTTATAACTGCGCGAAAAGCATGTATTCTTGCTTAATACAGCGAAACAAGCTGTTTTAGACCGAAACGAGCTAAATCACAACACATCGGTTTTACAAGTGTTCCTCTGATACGCGTCAAAACTTTTTCTCTTATAACTGCGCGAAAAGCATGTATTCTTGCTTAATACAGCGAAACAAGCTGTTTTAGACCGAAACGAGCTAAATCACAACACATCGGTTTTACAAGTGTTCCTCTGATACGCGTCAAAACTTTTTCTCTTATAACTGCGCGAAAAGCATGTATTCGTGCTTAATACAACGAAACAAGCTGTTTTAGACCGAAACGAGCTAAATCTGAACACATCGGTTTTACAAGTGTTCCTCGTGATACGCGTCAAAACTTTTTCTCTTATAACTGCGCGAAAAGCATGTATTCTTGCTTAATACAACGAAACAAGCTGTTTTAGACCGAAACGAGCTAAATCACAACACATCGGTTTTACAAGTGTTCCACGTGATACTCGTCAAAACTTTTTCTCTTATAACTGCGCGAAAAGCATGTATTCGTGCTTAATACAACGAAACAAGCTGTTTTAGACCGAAACGAGCTAAATCTGAACACATCGGTTTTACAAGTGTCCACGTGATACGCGTCAAAACTTTTTCTCTTATAACTGCGCGAAAAGCATGTATTCTTGCTTAATACAACGAAACAAGCTGTTTTAGACCGAAACGAGCTAAATCACAACACATCGGTTTTACAAGTGTTCCTCTGATACGCGTCAAAACTTTTTCTCTTATAACTGCGCGAAAAGCATGTATTCTTGCTTAATACAACGAAACAAGCTGTTTTAGACCGAAACGAGCTAAATCACAACACATCGGTTTTACAAGTGTTCCTCTGATACGCGTCAAAACTTTTTCTCTTATAACTGCGCGAAAAGCATGTATTCTTGCTTAATACAGCGAAACAAGCTGTTTTAGACCGAAACGAGCTAAATCACAACACATCGGTTTTACAAGTGTTCCACGTGATACTCGTCAAAACTTTTTCTCTTATAACTGCGCGAAAAGCATGTATTCTTGCTTAATACAACGAAACAAGCTGTTTTAGACCGAAACGAGCTAAATCACAACACATCGGTTTTACAAGTGTCCTCGTGATACGCGTCAAAACTTTTTCTCTTATAACTGCGCGAAAAGCATGTATTCTTGCTTAATACAACGAAACAAGCTGTTTTAGACCGAAACGAGCTAAATCACAACACATCGGTTTTACAAGTGTCCCTGTGATACGCGTCAAAACTTTTTCTCTTATAACTGCGCGAAAAGCATGTATTCTTGCTTAATACAGCGAAACAAGCTGTTTTAGACCGAAACGAGCTAAATCACAACACATCGGTTTTACAAGTGTTCCTCTGATACGCGTCAAAACTTTTTCTCTTATAACTGCGCGAAAAGCATGTATTCGTGCTTAATACAACGAAACAAGCTGTTTTAGACCGAAACGAGCTAAATCTGAACACATCGGTTTTACAAGTGTCCCTGTGATACGCGTCAAAACTTTTTCTCTTATAACTGCGCGAAAAGCATGTATTCTTGCTTAATACAGCGAAACAAGCTGTTTTAGACCGAAACGAGCTAAATCACAACACATCGGTATTACAAGTGTTCCACGTGATACTCGTCAAAACGTTTTCTCTTATAACTGCGCGAAAAGCATGTATTCGTGCTTACTACAACGAAACAAGGTGTTTTAGACCGAAACGAGCTAAATCTCAACACATCGGTTTTACAAGTGTCCTCTGATACTGCGTCAAAACTTTTTCTCTTATAACTGCGCGAAAAGCATGTATTCTTGCTTAATACAGCGAAACAAGCTGTTTTAGACCGAAACGAGCTAAATCAGAACACATCGGTTTTACAAGTGTTCCTCTGATACGCGTCAAAACTTTTTCTCTTATAACTGCGCGAAAAGCATGTATTCTTGCTTAATACAACGAAACAAGCTGTTTTAGACCGAAACGAGCTAAATCACAACACATCGGTTTTACAAGTGTTCCTCTGATACGCGTCAAAACTTTTTCTCTTATAACTGCGCGAAAAGCATGTATTCTTGCTTAATACAGCGAAACAAGCTGTTTTAGACCGAAACGAGCTAAATCACAACACATCGGTTTTACAAGTGTTCCTCGTGATACGCGTCAAAACTTTTTCTCTTATAACTGCGCGAAAAGCATGTATTCTTGCTTAATACAGCGAAACAAGCTGTTTTAGACCGAAATGAGCTAAATCACAACACATCGGTTTTACAAGTGTTCCTCTGATACGCGTCAAAACTTTTTCTCTTATAACTGCGCGAAAAGCATGTATTCGTGCTTAATACAACGAAACAAGCTGTTTTAGACCGAAACGAGCTAAATCTGAACACATCGGTTTTACAAGTGTTCCTCTGATACTGCGTCAAATCTTTTTCTCTTATAACTGCGCGAAAAGCATGTATTCTTGCTTAATACAGCGAAACAAGCTGTTTTAGACCGAAACGAGCTAAATCACAACACATCGGTTTTACAAGTGTTCCACGTGATACTCGTCAAAACTTTTTCTCTTATAACTGCGCGAAAAGCATGTATTCTTGCTTAATACAACGAAACAAGCTGTTTTAGACCGAAACGAGCTAAATCACAACACATCGGTTTTACAAGTGTTCCTCTGATACGCGTCAAAACTTTTTCTCTTATAACTGCGCGAAAAGCATGTATTCTTGCTTAATACAACGAAACAAGCTGTTTTAGACCGAAACGAGCTAAATCTGAACACATCGGTTTTACAAGTATCCACGTGATACTCGTCAAAACTTTTTCTCTTATAACTGCGCGAAAAGCATGTATTCTTGCTTAATACAGCGAAACAAGCTGTTTTAGACCGAAACGAGCTAAATCACAACACATCGGTTTTACAAGTGTTCCTCTGATACGCGTCAAAACTTTTTCTCTTATAACTGCGCGAAAAGCATGTATTCTTGCTTAATACAGCGAAACAAGCTGTTTTAGACCGAAACGAGCTAAATCACAACACATCGGTATTACAAGTGTTCCACGTGATACTCGTCAAAACGTTTTCTCTTATAACTGCGCGAAAAGCATGTATTCGTGCTTACTACAACGAAACAAGGTGTTTTAGACCGAAACGAGCTAAATCTGAACACATCGGTTTTACAAGTATCCACGTGATACTCGTCAAAACTTTTTCTCTTATAACTGCGCGAAAAGCATGTATTCTTGCTTAATACAACGAAACAAGCTGTTTTAGACCGAAACGAGCTAAATCACAACACATCGGTTTTACAAGTGTTCCTCTGATACGCGTCAAAACTTTTTCTCTTATAACTGCGCGAAAAGCATGTATTCTTGCTTAATACAGCGAAACAAGCTGTTTTAGACCGAAACGAGCTAAATCACAACACATCGGTTTTACAAGTGTTCCTCTGATACGCGTCAAAACTTTTTCTCTTATAACTGCGCGAAAAGCATGTATTCGTGCTTAATACAACGAAACAAGCTGTTTTAGACCGAAACGAGCTAAATCTGAACACATCGGTTTTACAAGTGTCCCTGTGATACGCGTCAAAACTTTTTCTCTTATAACTGCGCGAAAAGCATGTATTCTTGCTTAATACAGCGAAACAAGCTGTTTTAGACCGAAACGAGCTAAATCACAACACATCGGTTTTACAAGTGTTCCTCGTGATACTCGTCAAAACTTTTTCTCTTATAACTGCGCGAAAAGCATGTATTCTGTGCTTAATACAACGAAACAAGCTGTTTTAGACCGAAACGAGCTAAATCTGAACACATCGGTTTTACAAGTATCCACGTGATACTCGTCAAAACTTTTTCTCTTATAACTGCGCGAAAAGCATGTATTCTTGCTTAATACAGCGAAACAAGCTGTTTTAGACCGAAACGAGCTAAATCACAACACATCGGTTTTACAAGTGTTCCTCTGATACGCGTCAAAACTTTTTCTCTTATAACTGCGCGAAAAGCATGTATTCTTGCTTAATACAGCGAAACAAGCTGTTTTAGACCGAAACGAGCTAAATCACAACACATCGGTTTTACAAGTGTTCCACGTGATACTCGTCAAAACTTTTTCTCTTATAACTGCGCGAAAAGCATGTATTCTTGCTTAATACAACGAAACAAGCTGTTTTAGACCGAAACGAGCTAAATCTGAACACATCGGTTTTACAAGTATCCACGTGATACTCGTCAAAACTTTTTCTCTTATAACTGCGCGAAAAGCATGTATTCTTGCTTAATACAGCGAAACAAGCTGTTTTAGACCGAAACGAGCTAAATCACAACACATCGGTTTTACAAGTGTTCCTCTGATACGCGTCAAAACTTTTTCTCTTATAACTGCGCGAAAAGCATGTATTCTTGCTTAATACAACGAAACAAGCTGTTTTAGACCGAAACGAGCTAAATCACAACACATCGGTTTTACAAGTGTTCCTCTGATACGCGTCTAAACTTTTTCTCTTATAACTGCGCGAAAAGCATGTATTCGTGCTTAATACAACGAAACAAGCTGTTTTAGACCGAAACGAGCTAAATCTGAACACATCGGTTTTACAACTGTCCCTGTGACACGCGTCAAAACTTTTTCTCTTATAACTGCGCGAAAAGCATGTATTCTTGCTTAATACAGCGAAACAAGCTGTTTTAGACCGAAACGAGCTAAATCACAACACATCGGTTTTACAAGTGTTCCTCTGATACGCGTCAAAACTTTTTCTCTTATAACTGCGCGAAAAGCATGTATTCTTGCTTAATACAACGAAACAAGCTGTTTTAGACCGAAACGAGCTAAATCACAACACATCGGTTTTACAAGTGTTCCTCTGATACGCGTCTAAACTTTTTCTCTTATAACTGCGCGAAAAGCATGTATTCGTGCTTAATACAACGAAACAAGCTGTTTTAGACCGAAACGAGCTAAATCTGAACACATCGGTTTTACAACTGTCCCTGTGACACGCGTCAAAACTTTTTCTCTTATAACTGCGCGAAAAGCATGTATTCTTGCTTAATACAGCGAAACAAGCTGTTTTAGACCGAAACGAGCTAAATCACAACACATCGGTATTACAAGTGTTCCACGTGATACTCGTCAAAACGTTTTCTCTTATAACTGCGCGAAAAGCATGTATTCCTGCTTACTACAACGAAACAAGGTGTTTTAGACCGAAACGAGCTAAATCACAACACATCGGTTTTACAAGTGTCCTCTGATACTGCGTCAAAACTTTTTCTCTTATAACTGCGCGAAAAGCATGTATTCTTGCTTAATACAACGAAACAAGCTGTTTTAGACCGAAACGAGCTAAATCAGAACACATCGGTTTTACAAGTGTTCCTCTGATACGCGTCAAAACTTTTTCTCTTATAACTGCGCGAAAAGCATGTATTCTTGCTTAATACAACGAAACAAGCTGTTTTAGACCGAAACGAGCTAAATCACAACACATCGGTTTTACAAGTGTTCCTCTGATACGCGTCAAAACTTTTTCTCTTATAACTGCGCGAAAAGCATGTATTCTTGCTTAATACAGCGAAACAAGCTGTTTTAGACCGAAACGAGCTAAATCACAACACATCGGTTTTACAAGTGTTCCTGTGACACGCGTCAAAACTTTTTCTCTTATAACTGCGCGAAAAGCATGTATTCTTGCTTAATACAGCGAAACAAGCTGTTTTAGACCGAAATGAGCTAAATCACAACACATCGGTTTTACAAGTGTTCCTCTGATACGCGTCAAAACTTTTTCTCTTATAACTGCGCGAAAAGCATGTATTCGTGCTTAATACAACGAAACAAGCTGTTTTAGACCGAAACGAGCTAAATCTGAACACATCGGTTTTACAAGTGTTCCTCTGATACTGCGTCAAATCTTTTTCTCTTATAACTGCGCGAAAAGCATGTATTCTTGCTTAATACAGCGAAACAAGCTGTTTTAGACCGAAACGAGCTAAATCACAACACATCGGTTTTACAAGTGTTCCCGTGATACTCGTCAAAACTTTTTCTCTTATAACTGCGCGAAAAGCATGTATTCTTGCTTAATACAACGAAACAAGCTGTTTTAGACCGAAACGAGCTAAATCACAACACATCGGTTTTACAAGTGTCCTCTGATACGCGTCAAAACTTTTTCTTCTTATAACTGCGCGAAAAGCATGTATTCTTGCTTAATACAACGAAACAAGCTGTTTTAGACCGAAACGAGCTAAATCTGAACACATCGGTTTTACAAGTATCCACGTGATACTCGTCAAAACTTTTTCTCTTATAACTGCGCGAAAAGCATGTATTCTTGCTTAATACAGCGAAACAAGCTGTTTTAGACCGAAATGAGCTAAATCACAACACATCGGTTTTACAAGTGTTCCTCTGATACGCGTCAAAACTTTTTCTCTTATAACTGCGCGAAAAGCATGTATTCTTGCTTAATACAGCGAAACAAGCTGTTTTAGACCGAAACGAGCTAAATCACAACACATCGGTATTACAAGTGTTCCACGTGATACTCGTCAAAACGTTTTCTCTTATAACTGCGCGAAAAGCATGTATTCGTGCTTACTACAACGAAACAAGGTGTTTTAGACCGAAACGAGCTAAATCTGAACACATCGGTTTTACAAGTATCCACGTGATACTCGTCAAAACTTTTTCTCTTATAACTGCGCGAAAAGCATGTATTCTTGCTTAATACAACGAAACAAGCTGTTTTAGACCGAAACGAGCTAAATCACAACACATCGGTTTTACAAGTGTTCCTCTGATACGCGTCAAAACTTTTTCTCTTATAACTGCGCGAAAAGCATGTATTCTTGCTTAATACAACGAAACAAGCTGTTTTAGACCGAAACGAGCTAAATCACAACACATCGGTTTTACAAGTGTCCTCTGATACGCGTCAAACTTTTTCTTCTTATAACTGCGCGAAAAGCATGTATTCGTGCTTAATACAACGAAACAAGTTGTTTTAGACCGAAACGAGCTAAATCTGAACACATCGGTTTTACAAGTGTCCCTGTGACACGCGTCAAATCTTTTTCTCTTATAACTGCGCGAAAAGCATGTATTCTTGCTTAATACAGCGAAACAAGCTGTTTTAGACCGAAACGAGCTAAATCACAACACATCGGTATTACAAGTGTTCCACGTGATACTCGTCAAAACGTTTTCTCTTATAACTGCGCGAAAAGCATGTATTCTTGCTTAATACAACGAAACAAGCTGTTTTAGACCGAAACGAGCTAAATCTGAACACATCGGTTTTACAAGTGTCCACTGATACTCGTCAAAACTTTTTCTCTTATAACTGCGCGAAAAGCATGTATTCGTGCTTAATACAACGAAACAAGCTGTTTTAGACCGAAACGAGCTAAATCTGAACACATCGGTTTTACAAGTGTCCCTGTGATACGCGTCAAAACTTTTTCTCTTATAACTGCGCGAAAAGCATGTATTCGTGCTTAATACAACGAAACAAGCTGTTTTAGACCGAAACGAGCTAAATCTGAACACATCGGTTTTACAAGTGTCCCTGTGATACGCGTCAAAACTTTTTCTCTTATAACTGCGCGAAAAGCATGTATTCTTGCTTAATACAGCGAAACAAGCTGTTTTAGACCGAAACGAGCTAAATCGCAACACATCGGTTTTACAAGTGTTCCTCTGATACGCGTCAAAACTTTTTCTCTTATAACTGCGCGAAAAGCATGTATTCTTGCTTAATACAACGAAACAAGCTGTTTTAGACCGAAACGAGCTAAATCACAACACATCGGTTTTACAAGTGTTCCTCTGATACGCGTCTAAACTTTTTCTCTTATAACTGCGCGAAAAGCATGTATTCTTGCTTAATACAGCGAAACAAGCTGTTTTAGACCGAAACGAGCTAAATCACAACACATCGGTTTTACAAGTGTTCCTCTGATACGCGTCAAAACTTTTTCTCTTATAACTGCGCGAAAAGCATGTATTCGTGCTTAATACAACGAAACAAGCTGTTTTAGACCGAAACGAGCTAAATCACAACACATCGGTTTTACAAGTGTCCTCTGATACGCGTCAAAACTTTTTCTCTCTATAACTGCGCGAAAAGCATGTATTCGTGCTTAATACAACGAAACAAGCTGTTTTAGACCGAAACGAGCTAAATCTGAACACATCGGTTTTACAAGTGTCCCTGTGATACGCGTCAAAACTTTTTCTCTTATAACTGCGCGAAAAGCATGTATTCTTGCTTAATACAGCGAAACAAGCTGTTTTAGACCGAAACGAGCTAAATCACAACACATCGGTTTTACAAGTGTTCCTCTGATACGCGTCAAAACTTTTTCTCTTATAACTGCGCGAAAAGCATGTATTCGTGCTTAATACAACGAAACAAGCTGTTTTAGACCGAAACGAGCTAAATCTGAACACATCGGTTTTACAAGTGTCCCTGTGACACGCGTCAAAACTTTTTCTCTTATAACTGCGCGAAAAGCATGTATTCTTGCTTAATACAGCGAAACAAGCTGTTTTAGACCGAAACGAGCTAAATCACAACACATCGGTTTTACAAGTGTTCCTCTGATACGCGTCAAAACTTTTTCTCTTATAACTGCGCGAAAAGCATGTATTCTTGCTTAATACAACGAAACAAGCTGTTTTAGACCGAAACGAGCTAAATCTCAACACATCGGTTTTACAAGTGTCCTCTGATACGCGTCAAAACTTTTTCTCTTATAACTGCGCGAAAAGCATGTATTCTTGCTTAATACAACGAAACAAGCTGTTTTAGACCGAAACGAGCTAAATCTGAACACATCGGTTTTACAAGTGTCCACGTGATACGCGTCAAAACTTTTTCTCTTATAACTGCGCGAAAAGCATGTATTCTTGCTTAATACAACGAAACAAGCTGTTTTAGACCGAAACGAGCTAAATCACAACACATCGGTTTTACAAGTGTTCCTCTGATACGCGTCAAAACTTTTTCTCTTATAACTGCGCGAAAAGCATGTATTCTTGCTTAATACAGCGAAACAAGCTGTTTTAGACCGAAACGAGCTAAATCACAACACATCGGTTTTACAAGTGTTCCACGTGATACTCGTCAAAACGTTTTCTCTTATAACTGCGCGAAAAGCATGTATTCGTGCTTACTACAACGAAACAAGGTGTTTTAGACCGAAACGAGCTAAATCTGAACACATCGGTTTTACAAGTATCCACGTGTGACTCGTCAAAACTTTTTCTCTTATAACTGCGCGAAAAGCATGTATTCTTGCTTAATACAACGAAACAAGCTGTTTTAGACCGAAACGAGCTAAATCACAACACATCGGTTTTACAAGTGTCCTCTGATACGCGTCAAAACGTTTTCTCTTATAACTGCGCGAAAAGCATGTATTCTTGCTTAATACAGCGAAACAAGCTGTTTTAGACCGAAACGAGCTAAATCACAACACAAAGGTTTTACAAGTGTTCCTCTGATACGCGTCAAAACTTTTTCTCTTATAACTGCGCGAAAAGCATGTATTCTTGCTTAATACAACGAAACAAGCTGTTTTAGACCGAAACGAGCTAAATCACAACACATCGGTTTTACAAGTGTTCCTCTGATACGCGTCTAAACTTTTTCTCTTATAACTGCGCGAAAAGCATGTATTCGTGCTTAATACAACGAAACAAGCTGTTTTAGACCGAAACGAGCTAAATCTGAACACATCGGTTTTACAAGTGTCCCTGTGACACGCGTCAAAACTTTTTCCCTTATAACTGCGCGAAAAGCATGTATTCTTGCTTAATACAGCGAAACAAGCTGTTTTAGACCGAAATGAGCTAAATCACAACACATCGGTTTTACGTGTTCCTCTGATACGCGTCAAAACTTTTTCTCTTATAACTGCGCGAAAAGCATGTTTTCTTGCTTAGTCCAACGAAACAAGCTGTTTTAGACCGAAACGAGGTAAATCTGAACACATCGGTTTTACAAGTGTCCTTGTGACATGCCTTTAAAACTTTTTCTCTTATAACTGCGCGATAAGCATGTATTTCTGCTTAATACAGCGAAACAAGCTGTTTTAGACCAAAACGAGCTAAATCACAACACATCGGTTTTACAAGTGTTCCTCTGATACGCGTCAAATTTTTTTCTCTTATAACTGCGCGAAAAGCATGTATTCTTGCTTAATACAGCGAAACAAGCTGTTTTAGACCGAAACGAGCTAAATCACAACACATCGGTATTACAAGTGTTCCACGTGATACTCGTCAAAACGTTTTCTCTTATAACTGCGCGAAAAGCATGTATTCGTGCTTACTACAACGAAACAAGGTGTTTTAGACCGAAACGAGCTAAATCTGAACACATCGGTTTTACAAGTATCCACGTGATACTCGTCAAAACTTTTTCTCTTATAACTGCGCGAAAAGCATGTATTCTTGCTTAATACAACGAAACAAGCTGTTTTAGACCGAAACGAGCTAAATCACAACACATCGGTTTTACAAGTGTTCCTCTGATACGCGTCAAAACTTTTTCTCTTATAACTGCGCGAAAAGCATGTATTCTTGCTTAATACAGCGAAACAAGCTGTTTTAGACCGAAACGAGCTAAATCACAACACATCGGTATTACAAGTGTTCCACGTGATACTCGTCAAAACGTTTTCTCTTATAACTGCGCGAAAAGCATGTATTCGTGCTTACTACAACGAAACAAGGTGTTTTAGACCGAAACGAGCTAAATCTGAACACATCGGTTTTACAAGTATCCACGTGATACTCGTCAAAACTTTTTCTCTTATAACTGCGCGAAAAGCATGTATTCTTGTTTAATACAACGAAACAAGCTGTTTTAGACCGAAACGAGCTAAATCACAACACATCGGTTTTACAAGTGTCTCTCTGATACGCGTCAAAACTTTTTCTCTTATAACTGCGCGAAAAGCATGTATTCTTGCTTAATACAGCGAAACAAGCTATTTTAGACCGAAACGAGCTAAATCACAACACATCGGTATTACAAGTGTTCCACGTGATACTCGTCAAACATTTTTCTCTTATAACTGCGCGAAAAGCATGTATTCCTGCTTAATACAACGAAACAAGCTGTTTTAGACCGAAACGAGCTAAATCTGAACACGTCGGTTTTACAAGTATAAACGTGATACTCGTCAAAACTTTTTCTCTTATAACTGCGCGAAAAGCATGTATTCTTGCTTAATACAGCGAAACAAGCTGTTTTAGACCGAAACGAGCTAAATCACAACACAAAGATTTTACAAGTGTTCCTCTGATACGCGTCAAAACTTTTTCTCTTATAACTGCGCGAAAAGCATGTATTCTTGCTTAATACAACGAAACAAGCTGTTTTAGACCGAAACGAGCTAAATCACAACACATCGGTTTTACAAGTGCTCCTCTGATACGCGTCTAAACTTTTTCTCTTATAACTGCGCGAAAAGCATGTATTCGTGCTTAATACAACGAAACAAGCTGTTTTAGACCGAAACGAGCTAAATCTGAACACATCGGTTTTACAACTGTCCCTGTGACACGCGTCAAAACTTTTTCTCTTATATCTGCGCGAAAAGCATGTATTCTTGCTTAATACAGCGAAACAAGCTGTTTTAGACCGAAACGAGCTAAATCACAACACATCGGTTTTACAAGTGTTCCTCTGATACGCGTCAAAACTTTTTCTCTTATAACTGCGCGAAAAGCATGTATTCTTGCTTAATACAACGAAACAAGCTGTTTTAGACCGAAACGAGCTAAATCACAACACATCGGTTTTACAAGTGTTCCTCTGATACGCGTCTAAACTTTTTCTCTTATAACTGCGCGAAAAGCATGTATTCGTGCTTAATACAACGAAACAAGCTGTTTTAGACCGAAACGAGCTAAATCTGAACACATCGGTTTTACAACTGTCCCTGTGACACGCGTCAAAACTTTTTCTCTTATAACTGCGCGAAAAGCATGTATTCTTGCTTAATACAGCGAAACAAGCTGTTTTAGACCGAAACGAGCTAAATCACAACACATCGGTATTACAAGTGTTCCACGTGATACTCGTCAAAACGTTTTCTCTTATAACTGCGCGAAAAGCATGTATTCCTGCTTACTACAACGAAACAAGGTGATGTAGTCGAGGGTTCGACGGCATACCGTCTGGTCAGGAATCATGGCTTGAGGAGGTTCACTGGTCACTGACCAAGGTCAACAAAAAATGACGTTTCGGGAGCGCTACGGCTCCCTTGTTCACAATGAGCAACCAGCTGGACGTCCCGGGCTTTTTGTAGCGGTTACTATCGTTTTGAGGCATTTCGCGTAGATAGGGTGCAACGTGCCGTCATTCTTATTTATTGTGTTGGGCGTAGTCTGGATGATTAATGACTCGAGATTTCGGCGGGCTGATACATTCTTTTCCGTTGTCACTATAACTGCTTCATCCCAGTTAATTTCGTGACCAGTCTCTTGCGCATGCTCCGCGATTGCGTTCGTGGTCACGTTTCCTTTTCGTACATCGTACTGATGTTCTTTCAGGCGTCTCTTGAAGTCTTTCGTTTCCCCTATGTAAACTGATGAACAGTCGGCGCAGGCAATCTTGTAAACCACGCCGGGAAAACTGGCACGAGGGAGCTGGTCTTTCACGTTTACAAGCTCATTTCTTATCTTGCTTGTTGGGACATGTGCAACATGGACGCCGTGCTTGCGGAACATCCGCGCCAGCGCCTCGCTGATCCCCGGTACATACGGAATAGCGGCTCGTTTCGGTGCGTTAGCTCTTTCGTCTTCCTGGGCAGCAGGCTCACTTGATACAGCCACTCTTTGCGTGTTCCGAATGAAGGAAAATGGGTAGCCGTTTCTTTTCAAATCTTTTTCCACAGTCTTCATTTCGTGGTTTAGGGCGGCGTCTTCACTGCATACTTCCCTGGCACGGTTGATTAGAGATGCCACCACTGACCGCTTATGACTGACAGGGTGTGCTGAATTGAAATTTAGGTACCTTCCGGAATGCGTCGGTTTCCGGTAGACGCGAAAACTAAGACCTGTTGGAGTACGGGTTACCACGGTGTCGAGGAACGGAAGGCAGCCGTCAGTCTCTTCCTCAACAGTGAAGTTGATTGAGGGCTCAATGGCATTAAGGTGATCGAGGAAAATGCGGGTGTGCTTCCGGTCTATGACGCAGAAGCAGTCGTCCACATACCTAAAAAATACTTTTGGTCGCGGTTGGAAGGTGGCCAAAGCTTTGCTCTCGATGGCTTCCATAGCGATGTTAGCCGCTGTGACCGAGATGGCTGCCCCCATTGCTGTGCCAAAGGTCTGCTGGTAGAAGTTGTCGCTGTACGTAAAATATGTGTTGGTGAGACAGAATTGCAAGAGTTGGCAAAGTTCCGCTGCTTCGAACGGTGTCCGATCCTGCCACGAGGTGTCATTCTCGAGACGTTGCTTACATGTCTCAACTGCGAGATCAACAGGCACGCTTGTAAAAAGAGAGCAGACGTCGAAAGAAACGATCTCATCTGTGTCTTCCAGGGCGACCTCTTTGATCTTGTTGATGAAGTCGGATGAATTCTTGATGCCTGTGCCTGTCTTGCCCACCAGCGGTGAGAGAACGCCATGAAGGTACTGTGACAACGAGTATAAAGGAGACTTTCTAAAATCCACTATTGGGCGCAGGGGAATCCCTGGTTTATGCACCTTTGGTAGTCCGTATATGGCGGGCGCTGAGCCGTTTGTACATAGCAACTGATAATAAAGCCGTTTCATAGACGGAGGGATGCCCTTGAAGATCTCTGCTAGCATTTTTTGAAGAGACGTCTGCACTTTGGGAGTAGGGTCTTTCGGGATCCGGCAGTAAGTGGTCTCGTCCTGAAGCATGGCCTCCATTTTTTCCTTGTAAGAAGACCGGTCAAGGATAACAGTGACATTCCCTTTATCTGCCGGTAGGACGGCTATATCCTTGTTAGCCTGGAGGCTTCGGATTGCTGAGCGTTCATCTTGACCAAGAGGGCGGTTTGATGACGTCTTCTTCATGCGTGACAACACACCTATCGCCTTCGTTCGAACTTCGTCCTGAACGTCTCGTTCCAGAAGTCGTACGGCCCCTTCTACGGCACATGCGACCTTTCGTGGGTCCGGTGCCTTCCCTTGGTTGAAATTCAAACCTAGGCTGAGCACCTTGGCTTCGGATGGATTCAATTTGTAGGACGACAGGTTCCGTGTTTCGAAGATTGGTGCGGCCCTGGTCGCTATCCCCTTTTCAGCAAGTAAAGTCTGCAGCTTTTGATCCTGCGATTTCAGATGTCTCTCCTCTCTTCTGTACATTTCTTGGTTCGCAACCAACTGAACACTGGCGAGGACATCCGGAGCGATAAATTCCAATTGTCGCTTTGCAAAGAACAGTTCAGTTTCTAAGCGCTTCTTTGTCAGCTTGCATTCTTCAATCCTTGCTTGAAGGAGATGACGTTCCGCTTTTGCAACCACATGCAGACCAAAACGTGTCTTTACCGGTTTCTTTAGACGCAAGGATCTTGGAATAACGTGGTTAGACTTACAATCGAGGTTGAAACGCAGGTGCGTGGAGTAAGCAGCAAGTCTTGCTGAGGTGCTTACAAAACGGCGTATTCCGGTGACGGCCGGTTGTCCATATTGATGGCGTAAAGTGATGTAGTCGAGGGTTCGACGGCATACCGTCTGGTCAGGAATCATGGCTTGAGGAGGTTCACTGGTCACTGACCAAGGTCAACAAAAAATGACGTTTCGGGAGCGCTACGGCTCCCTTGTTGACTACGCCCAACACAATAAATAAGAATGACGGCACGTTGCACCCTATCTACGCGAAATGCCTCAAAACGATAGTAACCGCTACAAAAAGCCCGGGACGTCCAGCTGGTTGCTCATTGTGAACAAGGGAGCCGTAGCGCTCCCGAAACGTCATTTTTTGTTGACCTTGGTCAGTGACCAGTGAACCTCCTCAAGCAACGAAACAAGGTGTTTTAGACCGAAACGAGCTAAATCTGAACACATCGGTTTTACAAGTATCCACGTGATACTCGTCAAAACTTTTTCTCTTATAACTGCGCGAAAAGCATGTATTCTTGCTTAATACAACGAAACAAGCTGTTTTAGACCGAAACGAGCTAAATCACAACACATCGGTTTTACAAGTGTCTCTCTGATACGCGTCAAAACTTTTTCTTCTATAACTGCGCGTAAAGCATGTATTCTTGCTTAATACAACGAAACAAGCTGTTTTAGACCGAAACGAGCTAAATCTGAACACATCGGTTTTACAAGTGTTCCTCTGATACGCGTCAAAACTTTTTCTCTTATAACTGCGCGAAAAGCATGTATTCTTGCTCAATACAGTGAAACAAGCTGTTTTAGACCGAAATGAGCTAAATCACAACACATCGGTTTTACAAGTGTTCCTCTGATACGCGTCAAAACTTTTTCTCTTATAACTGCGCGAAAAGCAAGTATTCTTGCCTAATACAGCGAAACAAGCTGTTTTAGACCGAAACGAGCTAAATCACAACACATCGGTATTACAAGTGTTCCACGTGATACTCGTCAAAAATTTTTCTCTTATAACTGCGCGAAAAGCATGTATTCGTGCTTAATACAACGAAACAAGCTGTTTTAGACCGAAACGAGCTAAATCTGAACACATCGGTTTTACAAGTATCCACGTGATACTCGTCAAAACTTTTTCTCTTATAACTGCGCGAAAAGCATGTATTCTTGCTTAATACAACGAAACAAGCTGTTTTAGACCGAAATGAGCTAAATCACAACACATCGGTTTTACAAGTGTCTCTTTAATATGCGTCAAAACTTTTTCTCTTATAACTGCGCGAGAAGCATGTATTCTTGCTTAATACAGCGAAACAAGCTGTTTTAGACCGAAACGAGCTAAATCAGAACACAAAGGTTTTACAAGTGTTCCTCTGATACGCGTCAAAACTTTTTCTCTTATAACTGCGCGAAAAGCATGTATTCTTGCTTAATACAACGAAACAAGCTGTTTTAGACCGAAACGAGCTAAATCACAACACATCGGTTTTACAAGTGTTCCTCTGACACGCGTCAAAACTTTTTCTCTTATAACTGCGCGAAAAGCTTGTATTCTTGCTCAATACAGCGAAACAAGCTGTTTTAGACCGAAATGAGCTAAATCACAACACATCGGTTTTACAACTGTTCCTGTGACACGCGTCAAAACTTTTTCTCTTATAACTGCGCGAAAAGCATGTATTCTTGCTTAATACAGCGAAACAAGTTGTTTTAGACCGAAATGAGCTAAATCACAACATATCGGTTTTACAAGTGTTCCTCTGATACGCGTCAAAACTTTTTTCTCTTATAACTGCGCGAAAAGCATGTATTCGTGCTTAGTCCAACGAAACAAGCTGTTGTAGACCGAAACGAGGTAAATCTGAACACATCGGTTTTACAAGTGTTCCTCTGATATGCTTCAAATCTTTTTCTCTTATAACTGCGCGAAAAGCATGTATTCTTGCTTAATACAGCGCAACAAGCTGTTTTAGACCGAAACGAGCTGAATCACAACACATCGGTATTACAAGTGTGTCACGTGATACTCGTCAAAACTTTTTCTCTTATAACTGCGCGAAAAGCATGTATTCTTGCTTAATACAACGAAACAAGCTGTTTTAGACCGAAACGAGCTAAATCACAACACATCGGTTTTACAAGTGTCTCTCTGATACGCGTCAAAACTTTTTCTTCTATAACTGCGCGTAAAGCATGTATTCTTGCTTAATACAACAAAACAAGCTGTTTTAGACCGAAACGAGCTAAATCTGAACACATCGGTTTTACAAGTATCCACGTGATACTCGTCAAAACTTTTTCTCTTATAACTGCGCGAAAAGCATGTATTCTTGCTTAATACAGCGAAACAAGCTGTTTTAGACCGAAATGAGCTAAATCACAACACATCGGTTTTACAAGTGTTCCTCTGATACGCGTCAAAACTTTTTCTCTTATAACTGCGCGAAAAGCATGTATTCTTGCTTAATACAGCGAAACAAGCTGTTTTAGACCGAAACGAGCTAAATCACAACACATCGGTATTACAAGTGTTCCACGTGATACTCGTCAAAACGTTTTCTCTTATAACTGCGCGAAAAGCATGTATTCGTGCTTACTACAACGAAACAAGGTGTTTTAGACCGAAACGAGCTAAATCTGAACACATCGGTTTTACAAGTATCCACGTGATACTCGTCAAAACTTTTTCTCTTATAACTGCGCGAAAAGCATGTATTCTTGCTTAATACAACGAAACAAGCTGTTTTAGACCGAAACGAGCTAAATCACAACACATCGGTTTTACAAGTGTCCCTGTGACACGCGTCAAAACTTTTTCTCTTATAACTGCGCGAAAAGCATGTATTCTTGCTTAATACAGCGAAACAAGCTGTTTTAGACCGAAACGAGGTAAATCACAACACATCGGTTTTACAAGTGTTCCTCTGATACGCGTCAAAACTTTTTCTCTTATAACTGCGCGAAAAGCATGTATTCTTGCTTAATACAACGAAACAAGCTGTTTTAGACCGAAACGAGCTAAATCACAACACATCGGTTTTACAAGTGTTCCTCTGATACGCGTCTAAACTTTTTCTCTTATAACTGCGCGAAAAGCATGTATTCGTGCTTAATACAACGAAACAAGCTGTTTTAGACCGAAACGAGCTAAATCTGAACACATCGGTTTTACAACTGTCCCTGTGACACGCGTCAAAACTTTTTCTCTTATAACTGCGCGAAAAGCATGTATTCTTGCTTAATACAGCGAAACAAGCTGTTTTAGACCGAAACGAGCTAAATCACAACACATCGGTATTACAAGTGTTCCACGTGATACTCGTCAAAACGTTTTCTCTTATAACTGCGCGAAAAGCATATATTCTTGCTTAATACAACGAAACAAGCTGTTTTAGACCGAAACGAGCTAAATCACAACACATCGGTTTTACAAGTGTTCCTCTGATACGCGTCTAAACTTTTTCTCTTATAACTGCGCGAAAAGCATGTATTCTTGCTTAATACAACGAAACAAGCTGTTTTAGACCGAAACGAGCTAAATCACAACACATCGGTTTTACAAGTGTCCCTCTGACACGCGTCAAAACTTTTTCTCTTATAACTGCGCGAAAAGCTTGTATTCTTGCTCAATACAGCGAAACAAGCTGTTTTAGACCGAAATGAGCTAAATCACAACACATCGGTTTTACAACTGTTCCTGTGACACGCGTCAAAACTTTTTCTCTTATAACTGCGCGAAAAGCATGTATTCTTGCTTAATACAGCGAAACAAGTTGTTTTAGACCGAAATGAGCTAAATCACAACATATCGGTTTTACAAGTGTTCCTCTGATACGCGTCAAAACTTTTTTCTCTTATAACTGCGCGAAAAGCATGTATTCGTGCTTAGTCCAACGAAACAAGCTGTTGTAGACCGAAACGAGGTAAATCTGAACACATCGGTTTTACAAGTGTTCCTCTGATATGCTTCAAATCTTTTTCTCTTATAACTGCGCGAAAAGCATGTATTCTTGCTTAATACAGCGCAACAAGCTGTTTTAGACCGAAACGAGCTAAATCACAACACATCGGTTTTACAAGTGTTCCTCTGATACGCGTCAAAACTTTTTCTCTTATAACTGCGCGAAAAGCATGTATTCTTGCTTAATACAGCGAAACAAGCTGTTTTAGACCGAAACGAGCTAAATCACAACACATCGGTTTTACAAGTGTCTCTCTGATACGCGTCAAAACTTTTTCTTCTATAACTGCGCGTAAAGCATGTATTCTTGCTTAATACAACAAAACAAGCTGTTTTAGACCGAAACGAGCTAAATCTGAACACATCGGTTTTACAAGTATCCACGTGATACTCGTCAAAACTTTTTCTCTTATAACTGCGCGAAAAGCATGTATTCTTGCTTAATACAGCGAAACAAGCTGTTTTAGACCGAAATGAGCTAAATCACAACACATCGGTTTTACAAGTGTTCCTCTGATACGCGTCAAAACTTTTTCTCTTATAACTGCGCGAAAAGCATGTATTCTTGCCTAATACAGCGAAACAAGCTGTTTTAGACCGAAACGAGCTAAATCACAACACATCGGTATTACAAGTGTTCCACGTGATACTCGTCAAAAATTTTTCTCTTATAACTGCGCGAAAAGCATGTATTCGTGCTTAATACAACGAAACAAGCTGTTTTAGACCGAAACGAGCTAAATCTGAACACATCGGTTTTACAAGTATCCACGTGATACTCGTCAAAACTTTTTCTCTTATAACTGCGCGAAAAGCATGTATTCTTGCTTAATACAACGAAACAAGCTGTTTTAGACCGAAATGAGCTAAATCACAACACATCGGTTTTACAAGTGTCTCTTTAATATGCGTCAAAACTTTTTCTCTTATAACTGCGCGAGAAGCATGTATTCTTGCTTAATACAGCGAAACAAGTTGTTTTAGACCGAAACGAGCTAAATCAGAACACATAGGTTTTACAAGTGTTCCTCTGATACGCGTCAAAACTTTTTTCTCTTATAACTGCGCGAAAAGCATGTATTCGTGCTTAATACAACGAAACAAGCTGTTTTAGACCGAAACGAGCTAAATCTGAACACATCGGTTTTACAAGTGTTCCTCTGATATGCGTCAAATCTTTTTCTCTTATAACTGCGCGAAAAGCATGTATTCTTGCTTAATACAGCGAAACAAGCTGTTTTAGACCGAAACGAGCTGAATCACAACACATCGGTATTACAAGTGTGTCACGTGATACTCGTCAAAACTTTTTCTCTTATAACTGCGCGAAAAGCATGTATTCTTGCTTAATACAACGAAACAAGCTGTTTTAGACCGAAACGAGCTAAATCACAACACATCGGTTTTACAAGTGTCTCTCTGATACGCGTCAAAACTTTTTCTTCTATAACTGCGCGTAAAGCATGTATTCTTGCTTAATACAACGAAACAAGCTGTTTTAGACCGAAACGAGCTAAATCTGAACACATCGGTTTTACAAGTATCCACGTGATACTCGTCAAAACTTTTTCTCTTATAACTGCGCGAAAAGCATGTATTCGTGCTTAATACAACGAAACAAGCTGTTTTAGACCGAAACGAGCTAAATCTGAACACATCGGTTTTACAAGTGTCCCTGTGACACGCGTCAAAACTTTTTCTCTTATAACTGCGCGAAAAGCATGTATTCATGCTTAATACAACGAAACAAGCTGTTTTAGACCGAAACGAGCTAAATCTGAACACATCGGTTTTACACGTGTCCCTGTGACAGGCGTCAAAACTTTTTCTCTTATAACTGCGCGAAAAGCATGTATTCTTGCTTAATACAACGAAACAAGCTGTTTTAGACCGAAACGAGCTAAATCTGAACACATCGGTTTTACAAGTGTCCCTGTGACATGCGTCTAAAACTTTTTCTCTTATAACTGCGCGAAAAGCATGTATTCCTGCTTAATACATCGAGACAAGTTGTTTTAGACCGAAACGAGCTAAATCACAACACATCGGTTTTACAAGTGTTCCTCTGATACACGTCAAATCCTTTTCTCTTATAACTGCGCGAAAAGCATGTATTCGTGCTTAATACAACGAAACAAGCTGTTTTAGACCGAAACGAGCTAAATCTGAACACATCGGTTTTACAAGTGTCCATGTGATACGCGTCAAAACTTTTTCTCTTATAACTGCGCGAAAAGCATTGTATTCGTGCTTAATACAACGAAACAAGCTGTTTTAGACCGAAACGAGCTAAATCACAACACATCGGTTTTACAAGCGTTCCTCTGATACGCGTCAAATCTTTTGCTCTTATAACTGCGCGAAAAGCATGTATTCTTGCTTAATACAACGAAACAAGCTGTTTTAGACCGAAACGAGCTAAATCACAACACATCGGTTTTACAAGTGTTCCTCTGATACGCGTCAAATATTTTTATCTTATAACTGCGCGAAAAGCATGTATTCGTGCTTAATACAACGAAACAAGCTCTTTTAGACCGAAACGAGCTAAATCACAACACATCGGTTTTACAAGTGTCTCTAATACGCGTCAGAACTTTTTCTTCTATAACTGCGCGTAAAGCATGTATTCGTGCTTAATACAACGAAACAAGTTGTTTTAGACCGAAACGAGCTAAATCTGAACACATCGGTTTTACAAGTGTCCCTGTGACAAGCGTCAAATCTTTTTCTCTTATAACTGCGCGAAAAGCATGTATTCTTGCTTAATACAGCGAAACAAGCTGTTTTAGACCGAAACGAGCTAAATCACAACACATCGGTATTACAAGTGTTCCACGTGATACTCGTTCAAACGTTTTCTCTTATAACTGCGCGAAAAGCATGTATTTGTGCTTAATACAACGAAACAAGCTGTTTTAGACCGAAACGAGCTAAATCTGAACACATCGGTTTTACAAGTATCCACGTGATACTCGTCAAAACTTTTTCTCTTATAACTGCGCGAAAAGCATGTATTCGTGCTTAATACAACGAAAAAGCTGTTTTAGACCGAGATGAGCTAAATCTGAACACATCGGTTTTACAAGTATCCACGTGATACTCGTCAAAACTTTTTCTCTTATAACTGCGCAAAAAGCATGTATTCGTGCTTAATACAACGAATCAATTTGTTTTAGACCGAAACGAGCTAAATCTGAACACATCGGTTTTACACGTGTCCCTGTGAGACGCGTCAAAACTTTTTCTCTTATAACTGCGCAAAAAGCATGTATTCGTGCTTAATACAACGAATCAATTTGTTTTAGACCGAAACGAGCTAAATCTGAACACATCGGTTTTACACGTGTCCCTGTGAGACGCGTCAAAACTTTTTCTCTTATAACTGCGCGAAAAGCATGTATTCTTGCTTAATACAGCGAAACAAGCTGTTTTAGACCGAAACGAGCTAAATCGCAACACATCGGTTTTACAAGTGTTCCTCTGATACGCGTCAAATCTTTTTCTCTTATAACTGCGCGAAAAGCATGTATTCTTGCTTAATACAACGAAACAAGCTGTTTTAGACCGAAACGAGCTAAATCACAACACATCGGTTTTACAAGTGTTCCTCTGATACGCGTCTAAACTTTTTCTCTTATAACTGCCCGAAAAGCATGTATTCTTGCTTAATAGAGCGAAACAAGCTGTTTTAGACCGAAACGAGCTAAATCACAACACATCGGTTTTACAAGTGTTCCTCTGATACGCGTCAAAACTTTTTCTCTTATAACTGCGGGAAAAGCATGTATTCGTGCTTAATACAACGACACAAGCTGTTTTGGACCGAAACGAGCTAAATCACAACACATCGGTTTTACAAGTGTCTAATACGCGTCAAAACTTTTTCTTCTGTAACTGCGCGTAAAGCATGTATACGTGCTTAATACAACGAAACAAGCTGTTTTAGACTGAAATGAGCTAAATCTGAACACATCGGTTTTACAAGTGTCCCTGTGACACGCGTCAAAACTTTTTCTCTTATAACTGCGCGAAAAGCATGTATTCTTCCTTAATACAGCGAAACAAGCTGTTTTAGACCAAAATGAGCTAAATCACAACACATCGGTTTTACAAGTGTTCCTCTGATACGCGTCTAAACTTTTTCTCTTATAACTGCGCGAAAAGCATGTATTCGTGCTAAATACAACGAAACAAGCTGTTCTAGACCGAAACGAGCTAAATCTGAACACATCGGTTTTACAAGTGTCCCTGTGACACGCGTCAAAACTTTTTCCCTTATAACTGCGCGAAAAGCATGTATTCTTGCTTAATACAGCGAAACAAGCTGTTTTAGACCGAAACGAGCTAAATCACAACACATCGGTTTTACAAGTGTTCCTCTGATACGCGTCAAAACTTTTTCTCTTATAACTGCGCGAAAAGCATGTATTCGTGCTTAATACAACGAAACAAGCTGTTTTAGACCAAAACGAGCTAGATCTGAACACATCGGTTTTACAAGTGTCTCTCTGATACGCGTCAAAACATTTTCTTCTATAACTGCGCGTAAAGCATGTATTCTTGCTTAATACAACGAAACAAGCTGTTTTAGACCGAAACGAGCTAAATCTGAACACATCGGTTTTACAAGTATCCACGTGATACTCGTCAAAACTTTTTCTCTTATAACTGCGCGAAAAGCATGTATTCTTGCTTAATACAACGAAACAAGCTGTTTTAGACCGAAACGAGCTAAATCACAACACATCGGTTTTACAAGTGTCTCTCTGATACGCGTCAAAACTTTTTCTTCTATAACTGCGCGTAAAGCATGTATTCTTGCTTAATACAACGAAACAAGCTGTTTTAGACCGAAACGAGCTAAATCTGAACACATCGGTTTTACAAGTGTTCCTCTGATACGCGTCAAAACGTTTTCTCTTATAACTGCGCGAAAAGCATGTATTCTTGCTTAATACAACGAAACAAGCTGTTTTAGACCGAAATGAGCTAAATCACAGCACATCGGTTTTACAAGTGTCTCTCTGATACTGCGTCAAAACTTTTTCTCTTATAACTGCGCGAAAAGCATGTATTCTTGCTTAATACAGCGAAACAAGCTGTTTTAGACCGAAACGAGCTAAATCACAACACATCGGTATTACAAGTGTTCCACGTGATACTCGTCAAAAATTTTTCTCTTATAACTGCGCGAAAAGCATGTATTCGTGCTTAATACAACGAAACAAGCTGTTTTAGACCGAAACGAGCTAAATCTGAACACATCGGTTTTACAAGTATCCACGTGATACTCGTCAAAACTTTTTCTCTTATAACTGCGCGAAAAGCATGTATTCTTGCTTAATACAACGAAACAAGCTGTTTTAGACCGAAATGAGCTAAATCACAACACATCGGTTTTACAAGTGTCTCTTTAATATGCGTCAAAACTTTTTCTCTTATAACTGCGCGAGAAGCATGTATTCTTGCTTAATACAGCGAAACAAGCTGTTTTAGACCGAAACGAGCTAAATCAGAACACAAAGGTTTTACAAGTGTTCCTCTGATACGCGTCAAAACTTTTTCTCTTATAACTGCGCGAAAAGCATGTATTCTTGCTTAATACAACGAAACAAGCTGTTTTAGACCGAAACGAGCTAAATCACAACACATCGGTTTTACAAGTGTTCCTCTGATACGCGTCAAAACTTTTTCTCTTATAACTGCGCGAAAAGCATGTATTCTTGCTTAATACAGCGAAACAAGCTGTTTTAGACCGAAACGAGCTAAATCACAACACATCGGTTTTACAAGTGTTCCTGTGACACGCGTCAAAACTTTTTCTCTTATAACTGCGCGAAAAGCATGTATTCTTGCTTAATACAACGAAACAAGCTGTTTTAGACCGAAACGAGCTAAATCACAACACATCGGTTTTACAAGTGTCTCTCTGATACGCGTCAAAACTTTTTCTTCTATAACTGCGCGTAAAGCATGTATTCTTGCTTAATACAACGAAACAAGCTGTTTTAGACCGAAACGAGCTAAATCTGAACACATCGGTTTTACAAGTATCCACGTGATACTCGTCAAAACTTTTTCTCTTATAACTGCGCGAAAAGCATGTATTCTTGCTTAATACAGCGAAACAAGCTGTTTTAGACCGAAATGAGCTAAATCACAACACATCGGTTTTACAAGTGTTCCTCTGATACGCGTCAAAACTTTTTCTCTTATAACTGCGCGAAAAGCATGTATTCTTGCTTAATACAGCGAAACAAGCTGTTTTAGACCGAAACGAGCTAAATCACAACACATCGGTTTTACAAGTGTTCCACGTGATACTCGTCAAAACTTTTTCTCTTATAACTGCGCGAAAAGCATGTATTCGTGCTTAATACAACGAAACAAGCTGTTTTAGACCGAAACGAGCTAAATCTGAACACATCGGTTTTACAAGTATCCACGTGATACCGTCAAAACTTTTTCTCTTATAACTGCGCGAAAAGCATGTATTCTTGCTTAATACAACGAAACAAGCTGTTTTAGACCGAAACGAGCTAAATCACAACACATCGGTTTTACAAGTGTCCCTGTGACACGCGTCAAAACTTTTTCTCTTATAACTGCGCGAAAAGCATGTATTCTTGCTTAATACAGCGAAACAAGCTGTTTTAGACCGAAACGAGCTAAATCACAACACATCGGTTTTACAAGTGTTCCTCTGATACGCGTCAAAACTTTTTCTCTTATAACTGCGCGAAAAGCATGTATTCTTGCTTAATACAACGAAACAAGCTGTTTTAGACCGAAACGAGCTAAATCACAACACATCGGTTTTACAAGTGTTCCTCTGATACGCGTCAAATCTTTTTCTCTTATAACTGCGCGAAAAGCATGTATTCTTGCTTAATACAACGAAACAAGCTGTTTTAGACCGAAACGAGCTAAATCACAACACATCGGTTTTACAAGTGTTCCTCTGATACGCGTCAAAACTTTTTCTCTTATAACTGCGCGAAAAGCATGTATTCGTGCTTAATACAACGAAACAAGCTGTTTTAGACCGAAACGAGCTAAATCACAACACATCGGTTTTACAAGTGTCTCTAATACGCGTCAAAACTTTTTCTTCTATAACTGCGCGTAAAGCATGTATTCGTGCTTAATACAACGAAACAAGTTGTTTTAGACCGAAACGAGCTAAATCTGAACACATCGGTTTTACAAGTGTCCCTGTGACACGCGTCAAAACTTTTTCTCTTATAACTGCGCGAAAAGCATGTATTCTTGCTTAATACAGCGAAACAAGCTGTTTTAGACCGAAACGAGCTAAATCACAACACATCGGTATTACAAGTGTTCCACGTGATACTCGTTCAAACGTTTTCTCTTATAACTGCGCGAAAAGCATGTATTTGTGCTTAATACAACGAAACAAGCTGTTTTAGACCGAAACGAGCTAAATCTGAACACATCGGTTTTACAAGTATCCACGTGATACTCGTCAAAACTTTTTCTCTTATAACTGCGCGAAAAGCATGTATTCGTGCTTAATACAACGAAACAAGCTGTTTTAGACCGAGATGAGCTAAATCTGAACACATCGGTTTTACAAGTATCCACGTGATACTCGTCAAAACTTTTTCTCTTATAACTGCGCGAAAAGCATGTATTCGTGCTTAATACAACGAAACAAGCTGTTTTAGACCGAAACGAGCTAAATCTGAACACATCGGTTTTACACGTGTCCCTGTGATACGCGTCAAAACTTTTTCTCTTATAACTGCGCGAAAAGCATGTATTCGTGCTTAATACAACGAATCAAGCTGTTTTAGACCGAAACGAGCTAAATCTGAACACATCGGTTTTACACGTGTCCCTGTGAGACGCGTCAAAACTTTTTCTCTTATAACTGCGCGAAAAGCATGTATTCTTGCTTAATACAGCGAAACAAGCTGTTTTAGACCGAAACGAGCTAAATCGCAACACATCGGTTTTACAAGTGTTCCTCTGATACGCGTCAAATCTTTTTCTCTTATAACTGCGCGAAAAGCATGTATTCTTGCTTAATACAACGAAACAAGCTGTTTTAGACCGAAACGAGCTAAATCACAACACATCGGTTTTACAAGTGTTCCTCTGATACGCGTCTAAACTTTTTCTCTTATAACTGCGCGAAAAGCATGTATTCTTGCTTAATACAGCGAAACAAGCTGTTTTAGACCGAAACGAGCTAAATCACAACACATCGGTTTTACAAGTGTTCCTCTGATACGCGTCAAAACTTTTTCTCTTATAACTGCGCGAAAAGCATGTATTCGTGCTTAATACAACGAAACAAGCTGTTTTAGACCGAAACGAGCTAAATCACAACACATCGGTTTTACAAGTGTCCCTAATACGCGTCAAAACTTTTTCTCTTATAACTGCGCGAAAAGCATGTATTCGTGCTTAATACAACGAAACAAGCTGTTTTAGACCGAAACGAGCTAAATCTGAACACATCGGTTTTACAAGTGTCCCTGTGACACGCGTCAAAACTTTTTCTCTTATAACTGCGCGAAAAGCATGTATTCTTGCTTAATACAGCGAAACAAGCTGTTTTAGACCGAAACGAGCTAAATCACAACACATCGGTTTTACAAGTGTTCCTCTGATACGCGTCTAAACTTTTTCTCTTATAACTGCGCGAAAAGCATGTATTCGTGCTTAATACAACGAAACAAGCTGTTTTAGACCGAAACGAGCTAAATCTGAACACATCGGTTTTACAAGTGTCCCTGTGATACGCGTCAAAACTTTTTCTCTTATAACTGCGCGAAAAGCATGTATTCTTGCTTAATACAGCGAAACAAGCTGTTTTAGACCGAAACGAGCTAAATCACAACACATCGGTTTTACAAGTGTTCCTCTGATACGCGTCAAAACTTTTTCTCTTATAACTGCGCGAAAAGCATGTATTCGTGCTTAATACAACGAAACAAGCTGTTTTAGACCGAAACGAGCTAAATCTGAACACATCGGTTTTACAAGTGTCTCTCTGATACGCGTCAAAACTTTTTCTTCTATAACTGCGCGTAAAGCATGTATTCTTGCTTAATACAACGAAACAAGCTGTTTTAGACCGAAACGAGCTAAATCTGAACACATCGGTTTTACAAGTGTCCACGTGATACTCGTCAAAACTTTTTCTCTTATAACTGCGCGAAAAGCATGTATTCTTGCTTAATACAACGAAACAAGCTGTTTTAGACCGAAACGAGCTAAATCACAACACATCGGTTTTACAAGTGTCTCTCTGATACGCGTCAAAACTTTTTCTCTCTATAACTGCGCGTAAAGCATGTATTCTTGCTTAATACAACGAAACAAGCTGTTTTAGACCGAAACGAGCTAAATCTGAACACATCGGTTTTACAAGTGTTCCTCTGATACGCGTCAAAACTTTTTCTCTTATAACTGCGCGAAAAGCATGTATTCTTGCTTAATACAACGAAACAAGCTGTTTTAGACCGAAACGAGCTAAATCACAACACATCGGTTTTACAAGTGTCCTCTGATACGCGTCAAAACTTTTTCTCTTATAACTGCGCGAAAAGCATGTATTCTTGCTTAATACAGCGAAACAAGCTGTTTTAGACCGAAACGAGCTAAATCACAACACATCGGTATTACAAGTGTTCCACGTGATACTCGTCAAAACTTTTTCTCTTATAACTGCGCGAAAAGCATGTATTCGTGCTTAATACAACGAAACAAGCTGTTTTAGACCGAAACGAGCTAAATCTGAACACATCGGTTTTACAAGTGTCCACGTGATACTCGTCAAAACTTTTTCTCTTATAACTGCGCGAAAAGCATGTATTCTTGCTTAATACAACGAAACAAGCTGTTTTAGACCGAAACGAGCTAAATCACAACACATCGGTTTTACAAGTGTCCTCTGATACGCGTCAAAACTTTTTCTCTTATAACTGCGCGAAAAGCATGTATTCTTGCTTAATACAGCGAAACAAGCTGTTTTAGACCGAAACGAGCTAAATCAGAACACATCGGTTTTACAAGTGTTCCTCTGATACGCGTCAAAACTTTTTCTCTTATAACTGCGCGAAAAGCATGTATTCTTGCTTAATACAACGAAACAAGCTGTTTTAGACCGAAACGAGCTAAATCACAACACATCGGTTTTACAAGTGTTCCTCTGATACGCGTCAAAACTTTTTCTCTTATAACTGCGCGAAAAGCATGTATTCTTGCTTAATACAGCGAAACAAGCTGTTTTAGACCGAAACGAGCTAAATCACAACACATCGGTTTTACAAGTGTTCCTCGTGATACGCGTCAAAACTTTTTCTCTTATAACTGCGCGAAAAGCATGTATTCTTGCTTAATACAACGAAACAAGCTGTTTTAGACCGAAACGAGCTAAATCACAACACATCGGTTTTACAAGTGTCTCTCTGATACGCGTCAAAACTTTTTCTCTCTATAACTGCGCGAAAAGCATGTATTCTTGCTTAATACAACGAAACAAGCTGTTTTAGACCGAAACGAGCTAAATCTGAACACATCGGTTTTACAAGTGTCCACGTGATACTCGTCAAAACTTTTTCTCTTATAACTGCGCGAAAAGCATGTATTCTTGCTTAATACAGCGAAACAAGCTGTTTTAGACCGAAACGAGCTAAATCACAACACATCGGTTTTACAAGTGTTCCTCTGATACGCGTCAAAACTTTTTCTCTTATAACTGCGCGAAAAGCATGTATTCTTGCTTAATACAGCGAAACAAGCTGTTTTAGACCGAAACGAGCTAAATCACAACACATCGGTATTACAAGTGTTCCACGTGATACTCGTCAAAACGTTTTCTCTTATAACTGCGCGAAAAGCATGTATTCGTGCTTACTACAACGAAACAAGGTGTTTTAGACCGAAACGAGCTAAATCTGAACACATCGGTTTTACAAGTATCCACGTGATACTCGTCAAAACTTTTTCTCTTATAACTGCGCGAAAAGCATGTATTCTTGCTTAATACAACGAAACAAGCTGTTTTAGACCGAAACGAGCTAAATCACAACACATCGGTTTTACAAGTGTCCCTGTGACACGCGTCAAAACTTTTTCTCTTATAACTGCGCGAAAAGCATGTATTCTTGCTTAATACAGCGAAACAAGCTGTTTTAGACCGAAACGAGCTAAATCACAACACATCGGTTTTACAAGTGTTCCTCTGATACGCGTCAAAACTTTTTCTCTTATAACTGCGCGAAAAGCATGTATTCTTGCTTAATACAACGAAACAAGCTGTTTTAGACCGAAACGAGCTAAATCACAACACATCGGTTTTACAAGTGTTCCTCTGATACGCGTCTAAACTTTTTCTCTTATAACTGCGCGAAAAGCATGTATTCGTGCTTAATACAACGAAACAAGCTGTTTTAGACCGAAACGAGCTAAATCTGAACACATCGGTTTTACAAGTGTCCCTGTGACACGCGTCAAAACTTTTTCTCTTATAACTGCGCGAAAAGCATGTATTCTTGCTTAATACAGCGAAACAAGCTGTTTTAGACCGAAACGAGCTAAATCACAACACATCGGTATTACAAGTGTTCCACGTGATACTCGTCAAAACTTTTTCTCTTATAACTGCGCGAAAAGCATGTATTCTTGCTTAATACAACGAAACAAGCTGTTTTAGACCGAAACGAGCTAAATCACAACACATCGGTTTTACAAGTGTTCCTCTGATACGCGTCTAAACTTTTTCTCTTATAACTGCGCGAAAAGCATGTATTCTTGCTTAATACAACGAAACAAGCTGTTTTAGACCGAAACGAGCTAAATCACAACACATCGGTTTTACAAGTGTCCCTCTGACACGCGTCAAAACTTTTTCTCTTATAACTGCGCGAAAAGCTTGTATTCTTGCTCAATACAGCGAAACAAGCTGTTTTAGACCGAAATGAGCTAAATCTGAACACATCGGTTTTACAAGTGTCCCTGTGACACGCGTCAAAACTTTTTCTCTTATAACTGCGCGAAAAGCATGTATTCTTGCTTAATACAGCGAAACAAGCTGTTTTAGACCGAAACGAGCTAAATCACAACATATCGGTTTTACAAGTGTTCCTCTGATACGCGTCAAAACTTTTTTCTCTTATAACTGCGCGAAAAGCATGTATTCGTGCTTAGTCCAACGAAACAAGCTGTTGTAGACCGAAACGAGGTAAATCTGAACACATCGGTTTTACAAGTGTTCCTCTGATATGCTTCAAATCTTTTTCTCTTATAACTGCGCGAAAAGCATGTATTCTTGCTTAATACAGCGCAACAAGCTGTTTTAGACCGAAACGAGCTGAATCACAACACATCGGTATTACAAGTGTGTCACGTGATACTCGTCAAAACTTTTTCTCTTATAACTGCGCGAAAAGCATGTATTCTTGCTTAATACAACGAAACAAGCTGTTTTAGACCGAAACGAGCTAAATCACAACACATCGGTTTTACAAGTGTCTCTCTGATACGCGTCAAAACTTTTTCTTCTATAACTGCGCGTAAAGCATGTATTCTTGCTTAATACAACAAAACAAGCTGTTTTAGACCGAAACGAGCTAAATCTGAACACATCGGTTTTACAAGTATCCACGTGATACTCGTCAAAACTTTTTCTCTTATAACTGCGCGAAAAGCATGTATTCTTGCTTAATACAGCGAAACAAGCTGTTTTAGACCGAAATGAGCTAAATCACAACACATCGGTTTTACAAGTGTTCCTCTGATACGCGTCAAAACTTTTTCTCTTATAACTGCGCGAAAAGCATGTATTCTTGCTTAATACAGCGAAACAAGCTGTTTTAGACCGAAACGAGCTAAATCACAACACATCGGTATTACAAGTGTTCCACGTGATACTCGTCAAAACGTTTTCTCTTATAACTGCGCGAAAAGCATGTATTCGTGCTTACTACAACGAAACAAGGTGTTTTAGACCGAAACGAGCTAAATCTGAACACATCGGTTTTACAAGTATCCACGTGATACTCGTCAAAACTTTTTCTCTTATAACTGCGCGAAAAGCATGTATTCTTGCTTAATACAACGAAACAAGCTGTTTTAGACCGAAACGAGCTAAATCACAACACATCGGTTTTACAAGTGTCCCTGTGACACGCGTCAAAACTTTTTCTCTTATAACTGCGCGAAAAGCATGTATTCTTGCTTAATACAGCGAAACAAGCTGTTTTAGACCGAAACGAGCTAAATCACAACACATCGGTTTTACAAGTGTTCCTCTGATACGCGTCAAAACTTTTTCTCTTATAACTGCGCGAAAAGCATGTATTCTTGCTTAATACAACGAAACAAGCTGTTTTAGACCGAAACGAGCTAAATCACAACACATCGGTTTTACAAGTGTTCCTCTGATACGCGTCTAAACTTTTTCTCTTATAACTGCGCGAAAAGCATGTATTCGTGCTTAATACAACGAAACAAGCTGTTTTAGACCGAAACGAGCTAAATCTGAACACATCGGTTTTACAACTGTCCCTGTGACACGCGTCAAAACTTTTTCTCTTATAACTGCGCGAAAAGCATGTATTCTTGCTTAATACAGCGAAACAAGCTGTTTTAGACCGAAACGAGCTAAATCACAACACATCGGTATTACAAGTGTTCCACGTGATACTCGTCAAAACGTTTTCTCTTATAACTGCGCGAAAAGCATATATTCTTGCTTAATACAACGAAACAAGCTGTTTTAGACCGAAACGAGCTAAATCACAACACATCGGTTTTACAAGTGTTCCTCTGATACGCGTCTAAACTTTTTCTCTTATAACTGCGCGAAAAGCATGTATTCTTGCTTAATACAACGAAACAAGCTGTTTTAGACCGAAACGAGCTAAATCACAACACATCGGTTTTACAAGTGTCCCTCTGACACGCGTCAAAACTTTTTCTCTTATAACTGCGCGAAAAGCTTGTATTCTTGCTCAATACAGCGAAACAAGCTGTTTTAGACCGAAATGAGCTAAATCACAACACATCGGTTTTACAAGTGTTCCTGTGACACGCGTCAAAACTTTTTCTCTTATAACTGCGCGAAAAGCATGTATTCTTGCTTAATACAGCGAAACAAGCTGTTTTAGACCGAAACGAGCTAAATCACAACACATCGGTTTTACAAGTGTTCCTCTGATACGCGTCAAAACTTTTTTCTCTTATAACTGCGCGAAAAGCATGTATTCGTGCTTAGTCCAACGAAACAAGCTGTTGTAGACCGAAACGAGCTAAATCTGAACACATCGGTTTTACAAGTGTTCCTCTGATATGCTTCAAATCTTTTTCTCTTATAACTGCGCGAAAAGCATGTATTCTTGCTTAATACAGCGCAACAAGCTGTTTTAGACCGAAACGAGCTAAATCACAACACATCGGTTTTACAAGTGTTCCTCGTGATACGCGTCAAAACTTTTTCTCTTATAACTGCGCGAAAAGCATGTATTCTTGCTTAATACAGCGAAACAAGCTGTTTTAGACCGAAACGAGCTAAATCACAACACATCGGTTTTACAAGTGTTCCTCTGATACGCGTCAAAACTTTTTCTCTTATAACTGCGCGAAAAGCATGTATTCGTGCTTAATACAACGAAACAAGCTGTTTTAGACCGAAACGAGCTAAATCTGAACACATCGGTTTTACAACTGTCCCTGTGATACGCGTCAAAACTTTTTCTCTTATAACTGCGCGAAAAGCATGTATTCTTGCTTAATACAGCGAAACAAGCTGTTTTAGACCGAAACGAGCTAAATCACAACACATCGGTTTTACAAGTGTTCCTCTGATACGCGTCAAAACTTTTTCTCTTATAACTGCGCGAAAAGCATGTATTCTTGCTTAATACAGCGAAACAAGCTGTTTTAGACCGAAACGAGCTAAATCACAACACATCGGTTTTACAAGTGTTCCTCTGATACGCGTCTAAACTTTTTCTCTTATAACTGCGCGAAAAGCATGTATTCTTGCTTAATACAACGAAACAAGCTGTTTTAGACCGAAACGAGCTAAATCACAACACATCGGTTTTACAAGTGTCCCTCTGATACGCGTCAAAACTTTTTCTCTTATAACTGCGCGAAAAGCATGTATTCTTGCTTAATACAGCGAAACAAGCTGTTTTAGACCGAAACGAGCTAAATCACAACACATCGGTTTTACAACTGTTCCTGTGACACGCGTCAAAACTTTTTCTCTTATAACTGCGCGAAAAGCATGTATTCTTGCTTAATACAGCGAAACAAGCTGTTTTAGACCGAAATGAGCTAAATCACAACACATCGGTTTTACAAGTGTTCCTCTGATACGCGTCAAAACTTTTTCTCTTATAACTGCGCGAAAAGCATGTATTCTTGCTTAATACAACGAAACAAGCTGTTTTAGACCGAAACGAGCTAAATCACAACACATCGGTTTTACAAGTGTTCCTCTGATACGCGTCAAATCTTTTTCTCTTATAACTGCGCGAAAAGCATGTATTCTTGCTTAATACAGCGAAACAAGCTGTTTTAGACCGAAACGAGCTAAATCACAACACATCGGTTTTACAAGTGTTCCTCTGATACGCGTCAAAACTTTTTCTCTTATAACTGCGCGAAAAGCATGTATTCTTGCTTAATACAGCGAAACAAGCTGTTTTAGACCGAAACGAGCTAAATCACAACACATCGGTTTTACAAGTGTCCTCTGATACGCGTCAAAACTTTTTCTCTCTATAACTGCGCGTAAAGCATGTATTCTTGCTTAATACAACGAAACAAGCTGTTTTAGACCGAAACGAGCTAAATCTGAACACATCGGTTTTACAAGTATCCACGTGATACTCGTCAAAACTTTTTCTCTTATAACTGCGCGAAAAGCATGTATTCTTGCTTAATACAGCGAAACAAGCTGTTTTAGACCGAAACGAGCTAAATCACAACACATCGGTTTTACAAGTGTTCCACGTGATACTCGTCAAAACTTTTTCTCTTATAACTGCGCGAAAAGCATGTATTCGTGCTTAATACAACGAAACAAGCTGTTTTAGACCGAAACGAGCTAAATCTGAACACATCGGTTTTACAAGTATCCACGTGATACTCGTCAAAACTTTTTCTCTTATAACTGCGCGAAAAGCATGTATTCTTGCTTAATACAACGAAACAAGCTGTTTTAGACCGAAATGAGCTAAATCACAACACATCGGTTTTACAAGTGTCTCCTTGATACGCGTCAAAACTTTTTCTCTTATAACTGCGCGAAAAGCATGTATTCTTGCTTAATACAGCGAAACAAGTTGTTTTAGACCGAAACGAGCTAAATCAGAACACATCGGTTTTACAAGTGTTCCTCTGATACGCGTCAAAACTTTTTTCTCTTATAACTGCGCGAAAAGCATGTATTCGTGCTTAGTCCAACGAAACAAGCTGTTGTAGACCGAAACGAGGTAAATCTGAACACATCGGTTTTACAAGTGTTCCTCTGATATGCTTCAAATCTTTTTCTCTTATAACTGCGCGAAAAGCATGTATTCTTGCTTAATACAGCGCAACAAGCTGTTTTAGACCGAAACGAGCTGAATCACAACACATCGGTATTACAAGTGTGTCACGTGATACTCGTCAAAACTTTTTCTCTTATAACTGCGCGAAAAGCATGTATTCTTGCTTAATACAACGAAACAAGCTGTTTTAGACCGAAACGAGCTAAATCACAACACATCGGTTTTACAAGTGTCTCTCTGATACGCGTCAAAACTTTTTCTTCTATAACTGCGCGTAAAGCATGTATTCTTGCTTAATACAACAAAACAAGCTGTTTTAGACCGAAACGAGCTAAATCATGAACACATCGGTTTTACAAGTATCCACGTGATACTCGTCAAAACTTTTTCTCTTATAACTGCGCGAAAAGCATGTATTCGTGCTTAATACAACGAAACAAGCTGTTTTAGACCGAAACGAGCTAAATCTGAACACATCGGTTTTACAAGTGTCCCTGTGACACGCGTCAAAACTTTTTCTCTTATAACTGCGCGAAAAGCACGTATTCTTGCCTAATACAACGAAACAAGCTGTTTTAGACCGAAACGAGCTAAATCTGAACACATCGGTTTTACAAGTGTCCCTGTGACAGGCGTCAAAACTTTTTCTCTTATAACTGCGCGAAAAGCATGTATTCTTGCTTAATACAACGAAACAAGCTGTTTTAGACCGAAGCGAGGTAAATCTGAACACATCGGTTTTACAAGTGTCCCTGTGACATGCTTCTAAAACTTTTTCTCTTATAACTGCGCGAAAAGCATGTATTCCTGCTTAATACATCGAGACAAGCTGTTTTAGACCGAAACGAGCTAAATCACAACACATCGGTTTTACAAGTGTTCCTCTGATACACGTCAAATCTTTTTCTCTTATAACTGCGCGAAAAGCATGTATTCGTGCTTAATACAACGAAACAAGCTGTTTTAGACCGAAACGAGCTAAATCTGAACACATCGGTTTTACAAGTGTCCATGTGATACGCGTCAAAACTTTTTCTCTTATAACTGCGCGAAAAGCATTGTATGCGTGCTTAATACAACGAAGCAAGCTGTTTTAGACCGAAACGAGCTAAATCACAACACATCGGTTTTACAAGCGTTCCTCTGATACGCGTCAAATCTTTTGCTCTTATAACTGCGCGAAAAGCATGTATTCTTGCTTAATACAACGAAACAAGCTGTTTTAGACCGAAACGAGCTAAATCACAACACATCGGTTTTACAAGTGTTCCTCTGATACGCGTCAAATACTTTTTATCTTATAACTGCGCGAAAAGCATGTATTCGTGCTTAATACAACGAAACAAGCTGTTTTAGACCGAAACGAGCTAAATCACAACACATCGGTTTTACAAGTGTCCTCTGATACGCGTCAGAACTTTTTCTCTCTATAACTGCGCGAAAAGCATGTATTCTTGCTTAATACAGCGAAACAAGCTGTTTTAGACCGAAACGAGCTAAATCACAACACATCGGTATTACAAGTGTTCCACGTGATACTCGTTCAAACGTTTTCTCTTATAACTGCGCGAAAAGCATGTATTTGTGCTTAATACAACGAAACAAGCTGTTTTAGACCGAAACGAGCTAAATCTGAACACATCGGTTTTACAAGTATCCACGTGATACTCGTCAAAACTTTTTCTCTTATAACTGCGCGAAAAGCATGTATTCGTGCTTAATACAACGAAAAAGCTGTTTTAGACCGAGATGAGCTAAATCTGAACACATCGGTTTTACAAGTATCCACGTGATACTCGTCAAAACTTTTTCTCTTATAACTGCGCAAAAAGCATGTATTCGTGCTTAATACAACGAATCAATTTGTTTTAGACCGAAACGAGCTAAATCTGAACACATCGGTTTTACACGTGTCTCCTGTGAGACGCGTCAAAACTTTTTCTCTTATAACTGCGCAAAAAGCATGTATTCGTGCTTAATACAACGAAACAAGCTGTTTTAGACCGAAACGAGCTAAATCACAACACATCGGTTTTACAAGTGTCCCTCTGACACGCGTCAAAACTTTTTCTCTTATAACTGCGCGAAAAGCTTGTATTCTTGCTCAATACAGCGAAACAAGCTGTTTTAGACCGAAATGAGCTAAATCACAACACATCGGTTTTACAACTGTTCCTGTGACACGCGTCAAAACTTTTTCTCTTATAACTGCGCGAAAAGCATGTATTCTTGCTTAATACAGCGAAACAAGTTGTTTTAGACCGAAATGAGCTAAATCACAACATATCGGTTTTACAAGTGTTCCTCTGATACGCGTCAAAACTTTTTTCTCTTATAACTGCGCGAAAAGCATGTATTCGTGCTTAGTCCAACGAAACAAGCTGTTGTAGACCGAAACGAGGTAAATCTGAACACATCGGTTTTACAAGTGTTCCTCTGATATGCTTCAAATCTTTTTCTCTTATAACTGCGCGAAAAGCATGTATTCTTGCTTAATACAGCGCAACAAGCTGTTTTAGACCGAAACGAGCTAAATCACAACACATCGGTTTTACAAGTGTTCCTCTGATACGCGTCAAAACTTTTTCTCTTATAACTGCGCGAAAAGCATGTATTCTTGCTTAATACAGCGCAACAAGCTGTTTTAGACCGAAACGAGCTAAATCACAACACATCGGTTTTACAAGTGTTCCTCTGATACGCGTCTAAACTTTTTCTCTTATAACTGCGCGAAAAGCATGTATTCGTGCTTAATACAACGAAACAAGCTGTTTTAGACCGAAACGAGCTAAATCTGAACACATCGGTTTTACAACTGTCCCTGTGACACGCGTCAAAACTTTTTCTCTTATAACTGCGCGAAAAGCATGTATTCGTGCTTAATACAGCGAAACAAGCTGTTTTAGACCGAAACGAGCTAAATCTGAACACATCGGTTTTACAAGTGTCCCTGTGACACGCGTCAAAACTTTTTCTCTTATAACTGCGCGAAAAGCATGTATTCTTGCTTAATACAGCGAAACAAGCTGTTTTAGACCGAAACGAGCTAAATCACAACACATCGGTTTTACAAGTGTTCCTCTGATACGCGTCAAAACTTTTTCTCTTATAACTGCGCGAAAAGCATGTATTCTTGCTTAATACAGCGCAACAAGCTGTTTTAGACCGAAACGAGCTAAATCACAACACATCGGTTTTACAAGCGTTCCTCTGATACGCGTCAAATCTTTTGCTCTTATAACTGCGCGAAAAGCATGTATTCTTGCTTAATACAACGAAACAAGCTGTTTTAGACCGAAACGAGCTAAATCACAACACATCGGTTTTACAAGTGTTCCTCTGATACGCGTCAAATACTTTTTCTCTTATAACTGCGCGAAAAGCATGTATTCGTGCTTAATACAACAAAACAAGCTCTTTTAGACCGAAACGAGCTAAATCACAACACATCGGTTTTACAAGTGTCTCTAATACGCGTCAAAACTTTTTCTTCTATAACTGCGCGTAAAGCATGTATTCTTGCTTAATACAACAAAACAAGCTGTTTTAGACCGAAACGAGCTAAATCTGAACACATCGGTTTTACAAGTATCCACGTGATACTCGTCAAAACTTTTTCTCTTATAACTGCGCGAAAAGCATGTATTCTTGCTTAATACAGCGAAACAAGCTGTTTTAGACCGAAATGAGCTAAATCACAACACATCGGTTTTACAAGTGTTCCTCTGATACGCGTCAAAACTTTTTCTCTTATAACTGCGCGAAAAGCAAGTATTCTTGCCTAATACAGCGAAACAAGCTGTTTTAGACCGAAACGAGCTAAATCACAACACATCGGTATTACAAGTGTTCCACGTGATACTCGTCAAAAATTTTTCTCTTATAACTGCGCGAAAAGCATGTATTCGTGCTTAATACAACGAAACAAGCTGTTTTAGACCGAAACGAGCTAAATCTGAACACATCGGTTTTACAAGTATCCACGTGATACTCGTCAAATCTTTTTCTCTTATAACTGCGCGAAAAGCATGTATTCTTGCTTAATACAACGAAACAAGCTGTTTTAGACCGAAATGAGCTAAATCACAGCACATCGGTTTTACAAGTGTCTCTTTAATATGCGTCAAAACTTTTTCTCTTATAACTGCGCGAGAAGCATGTATTCTTGCTTAATACAGCGAAACAAGTTGTTTTAGACCGAAACGAGCTAAATCAGAACACAAAGGTTTTACAAGTGTTCCTCTGATACGCGTCAAAACTTTTTTCTCTTATAACTGCGCGAAAAGCATGTATTCGTGCTTAGTCCAACGAAACAAGCTGTTGTAGACCGAAACGAGGTAAATCTGAACACATCGGTTTTACAAGTGTTCCTCTGATATGCTTCATATCTTTTTCTCTTATAACTGCGCGAAAAGCATGTATTCTTGCTTAATACAGCGCAACAAGCTGTTTTAGACCGAAACGAGCTGAATCACAACACATCGGTATTACAAGTGTGTCACGTGATACTCGTCAAAACTTTTTCTCTTATAACTGCGCGAAAAGCATGTATTCTTGCTTAATACAACGAAACAAGCTGTTTTAGACCGAAACGAGCTAAATCACAACACATCGGTTTTACAAGTGTCTCTCTGATACGCGTCAAAACTTTTTCTTCTATAACTGCGCGTAAAGCATGTATTCTTGCTTAATACAACAAAACAAGCTGTTTTAGACCGAAACGAGCTAAATCTGAACACATCGGTTTTACAAGTATCGACGTGATACTCGTCAAAACTTTTTCTCTTATAACTGCGCGAAAAGCATGTATTCGTGCTTAATACAACGAAACAAGCTGTTTTAGACTGAAACGAGCTAAATCTGAACACATCGGTTTTACAAGTGTCCCTGTGACACGCGTCAAAACTTTTTCTCTTATAACTGCGCGAAAAGCACGTATTCATGCCTAATACAACGAATCAAGCTGTTTTAGACCGAAACGAGTTAAATCTGAACACATCGGTTTTACACGTGTCCCTGTGACAGGCGTCAAAACTTTTTCTCTTATAGCTGCGCGAAAAGCACGTATTCTTGTTTAATACAACGAAACAAGCTGTTTTAGACCGAAGCGAGGTAAATCTGAACACATCGGTTTTACAAGTGTCCCTGTGACATGCTTTTAAAAATTTTTCTCTTATAACTGCGCGAAAAGCATGTATTCCTGCTTAATACATCGAGACAAGTTGTTTTAGACCGAAACGAGCTAAATCACAACACATCGGTTTTACAAGTGTTCCTCTGATACACATCAAATCCTTTTCTCTTATAACTGCGCGAAAAGCATGTATTCGTGCTTAATACAACGAAACAAGCTGTTTTAGACCGAAACGAGCTAAATCTGAACACATCGGTTTTAAAAGTGTCCATGTGATACGCGTCAAAACTTTTTCTCTTATAACTGCGCGAAAAGATTGTATGCGTGCTTAATACAACGAAGCAAGCTGTTTTAGACCGAAACAAGCTAAATCACAACACATCGGTTTTACAAGCGTTCCTCTGATACGCGTCAAATCTTTTGCTCTTATAACTGCGCGAAAAGCATGTATTCTTGCTTAATACAACGAAACAAGCTGTTTTAGACCGAAACGAGCTAAATCACAACACATCGGTTTTACAAGTGTTCCTCTGATACGCGTCAAATATTTTTATCTTATAACTGCGCGAAAAGCATGTATTCGTGCTTAATACAACAAAACAAGCTCTTTTAGACCGAAACGAGCTAAATCACAACACATCGGTTTTACAAGTGTCTCTAATACGCGTCAGAACTTTTTCTTCTATAACTGCGCGTAAAGCATGTATTCGTGCTTAATACAACGAAACAAGTTGTTTTAGACCGAAACGAGCTAAATCTGAACACATCGGTTTTACAAGTGTCCCTGTGATACGCGTCAAACTTTTTCTCTTATAACTGCGCGAAAAGCATGTATTCTTGCTTAATACAGCGAAACAAGCTGTTTTAGACCGAAACGAGCTAAATCACAACACATCGGTATTACAAGTGTTCCACGTGATACTCGTTCAAACGTTTTCTCTTATAACTGCGCGAAAAGCATGTATTTGTGCTTAATACAACGAAACAAGCTGTTTTAGACCGAAACGAGCTAAATCTGAACACATCGGTTTTACAAGTATCCACGTGATACTCGTCAAAACTTTTTCTCTTATAACTGCGCGAAAAGCATGTATTCGTGCTTAATACAACGAAAAAGCTGTTTTAGACCGAGATGAGCTAAATCTGAACACATCGGTTTTACAAGTATCCACGTGATACTCGTCAAAACTTTTTCTCTTATAACTGCGCAAAAAGCATGTATTCGTGCTTATTACAACGAATCAATTTGTTTTAGACCGAAACGAGCTAAATCTGAACACATCGGTTTTACACGTGTCTCTGTGAGACGCGTCAAAACTTTTTCTCTTATAACTGCGCAAAAAGCATGTATTCGTGCTTAATACAACGAATCAATTTGTTTTAGACCGAAACGAGCTAAATCTGAACACATCGGTTTTACACGTGTCCCTGTGAGACGCGTCAAAACTTTTTCTCTTATAACTGCGCGAAAAGCATGTATTCTTGCTTAATACAGCGAAACAAGCTGTTTTAGACCGAAACGAGCTAAATCGCAACACATCGGTTTTACAAGTGTTCCTCTGATACGCGTCAAATCTTTTTCTCTTATAACTGCGCGAAAAGCATGTATTCTTGCTTAATACAACGAAACAAGCTGTTTTAGACCGAAACGAGCTAAATCACAACACATCGGTTTTACAAGTGTTCCTCTGATACGCGTCTAAACTTTTTCTCTTATAACTGCCCGAAAAGCATGTATTCTTGCTTAATACAGCGAAACAAGCTGTTTTAGACCGAAACGAGCTAAATCACAACACATCGGTTTTACAAGTGTTCCTCTGATACGCGTCAAAACTTTTTCTCTTATAACTGCGCGAAAAGCATGTATTCGTGCTTAATACAACGAAACAAGCTGTTTTAGACCGAAACGAGCTAAATCTCAACACATCGGTTTTACAAGTGTCCGTGATACGCGTCAAAACTTTTTCTCTTATAACTGCGCGAAAAGCATGTATTCTTGCTTAATACAACGAAACAAGCTGTTTTAGACCGAAACGAGCTAAATCACAACACATCGGTTTTACAAGTGTTCCTCTGATACGCGTCAAAACTTTTTCTCTTATAACTGCGCGAAAAGCATGTATTCTTGCTTAATACAGCGAAACAAGCTGTTTTAGACCGAAACGAGCTAAATCACAACACATCGGTTTTACAAGTGTTCCTCTGATACGCGTCTAAACTTTTTCTCTTATAACTGCGCGAAAAGCATGTATTCGTGCTTAATACAACGAAACAAGCTGTTTTAGACCGAAACGAGCTAAATCTGAACACATCGGTTTTACAAGTGTCCCTGTGACACGCGTCAAAACTTTTTCTCTTATAACTGCGCGAAAAGCATGTATTCTTGCTTAATACAGCGAAACAAGCTGTTTTAGACCGAAACGAGCTAAATCACAACACATCGGTTTTACAAGTGTTCCTCTGATACGCGTCAAAACTTTTTCTCTTATAACTGCGCGAAAAGCATGTATTCGTGCTTAATACAACGAAACAAGCTGTTTTAGACCGAAACGAGCTAAATCTGAACACATCGGTTTTACAAGTGTCTCTCTGATACGCGTCAAAACTTTTTCTTCTATAACTGCGCGTAAAGCATGTATTCTTGCTTAATACAACGAAACAAGCTGTTTTAGACCGAAACGAGCTAAATCTGAACACATCGGTTTTACAAGTATCCACGTGATACTCGTCAAAACTTTTTCTCTTATAACTGCGCGAAAAGCATGTATTCTTGCTTAATACAACGAAACAAGCTGTTTTAGACCGAAACGAGCTAAATCACAACACATCGGTTTTACAAGTGTCTCTCTAATACGCGTCAAAACTTTTTCTTCTATAACTGCGCGTAAAGCATGTATTCGTGCCTGATACAACGAAACAAGTTGTTTTAGACCGAAACGAGCTAAATCTGAACACATCGGTTTTACAAGTGTCCCTGTGACACGCGTCAAAACTTTTTCTCTTATAACTGCGCGAAAAGCATGTATTCTTGCTTAATACAGCGAAACAAGCTGTTTTAGACCGAAACGAGCTAAATCACAACACAAAGGTTTTACAAGTGTTCCTCTGATACGCGTCAAAACTTTTTCTCTTATAACTGCGCGAAAAGCATGTATTCTTGCTTAATACTACGAAACAAGCTGTTTTAGACCGAAACGAGCTAAATCACAACACATCGGTTTTACAAGTGTTCCTCTGATACACGTCTAAACTTTTTCTCTTATAACTGCGCGAAAAGCATGTATTCGTGCTTAATACAGCGAAACAAGCTGTTTTAGACCGAAACGAGCTAAATCACAACACATCGGTTTTACAAGTGTTCCTCTGATACGCGTCAAAACTTTTTCTCTTATAACTGCGCGAAAAGCATGTATTCTTGCTTAATACAGCGAAACAAGCTGTTTTAGACCGAAACGAGCTAAATCACAACACATCGGTTTTACAAGTGTTCCACGTGATACTCGTCAAAACTTTTTCTCTTATAACTGCGCGAAAAGCATGTATTCTTGCTTAATACAACGAAACAAGCTGTTTTAGACCGAAACGAGCTAAATCACAACACATCGGTTTTACAAGTGTCTCTCTGATACGCGTCAAAACTTTTTCTCTTATAACTGCGCGAAAAGCATGTATTCTTGCTTAATACAACGAAACAAGCTGTTTTAGACCGAAACGAGCTAAATCTGAACACATCGGTTTTACAAGTGTTCCTCTAATACGCGTCAAAACTTTTTCTCTTATAACTGCGCGAAAAGCATGTATTCTTGCTTAATACAACGAAACAAGCTGTTTTAGACCGAAACGAGCTAAATCTGAACACATCGGTTTTACAAGTGTCCCTGTGACACGCGTCAAAACTTTTTCTCTTATAACTGCGCGAAAAGCATGTATTCTTGCTTAATACAGCGAAACAAGCTGTTTTAGACCGAAACGAGCTAAATCACAACACATCGGTATTACAAGTGTTCCACGTGATACTCGTTCAAACGTTTTCTCTTATAACTGCGCGAAAAGCATGTATTTGTGCTTAATACAACGAAACAAGCTGTTTTAGACCGAAACGAGCTAAATCTGAACACATCGGTTTTACAAGTATCCACGTGATACTCGTCAAAACTTTTTCTCTTATAACTGCGCGAAAAGCATGTATTCGTGCTTAATACAACGAAACAAGCTGTTTTAGACCGAGATGAGCTAAATCTGAACACATCGGTTTTACAAGTATCCACGTGATACTCGTCAAAACTTTTTCTCTTATAACTGCGCAAAAAGCATGTATTCGTGCTTAATACAACGAATCAATTTGTTTTAGACCGAAACGAGCTAAATCTGAACACATCGGTTTTACACGTGTCCCTGTGAGACGCGTCAAAACTTTTTCTCTTATAACTGCGCGAAAAGCATGTATTCGTGCTTAATACAACGAATCAATTTGTTTTAGACCGAAACGAGCTAAATCTGAACACATCGGTTTTACACGTGTCCCTGTGAGACGCGTCAAAACTTTTTCTCTTATAACTGCGCGAAAAGCATGTATTCTTGCTTAATACAGCGAAACAAGCTGTTTTAGACCGAAACGAGCTAAATCGCAACACATCGGTTTTACAAGTGTTCCTCTGATACGCGTCAAATCTTTTTCTCTTATAACTGCGCGAAAAGCATGTATTCTTGCTTAATACAACGAAACAAGCTGTTTTAGACCGAAACGAGCTAAATCACAACACATCGGTTTTACAAGTGTTCCTCTGATACGCGTCTAAACTTTTTCTCTTATAACTGCCCGAAAAGCATGTATTCTTGCTTAATACAGCGAAACAAGCTGTTTTAGACCGAAACGAGCTAAATCACAACACATCGGTTTTACAAGTGTTCCTCTGATACGCGTCAAAACTTTTTCTCTTATAACTGCGGGAAAAGCATGTATTCGTGCTTAATACAACGAAACAAGCTGTTTTGGACCGAAACGAGCTAAATCACAACACATCGGTTTTACAAGTGTCCTAATACGCGTCAAAACTTTTTCTTCTGTAACTGCGCGTAAAGCATGTATTCGTGCTTAATACAACGAAACAAGCTGTTTTAGACTGAAATGAGCTAAATCTGAACACATCGGTTTTACAAGTGTCCCTGTGACACGCGTCAAAACTTTTTCTCTTATAACTGCGCGAAAAGCATGTATTCTTCCTTAATACAGCGAAACAAGCTGTTTTAGACCGAAATGAGCTAAATCACAACACATCGGTTTTACAAGTGTTCCTCTGATACGCGTCTAAACTTTTTCTCTTATAACTGCGCGAAAAGCATGTATTCGTGCTAAATACAACGAAACAAGCTGTTCTAGACCGAAACGAGCTAAATCTGAACACATCGGTTTTACAAGTGTCCCTGTGACACGCGTCAAAACTTTTTCTCTTATAACTGCGCGAAAAGCATGTATTCTTGCTTAATACAGCGAAACAAGCTGTTTTAGACCGAAACGAGCTAAATCACAACACATCGGTTTTACAAGTGTTCCTCTGATACGCGTCAAAACTTTTTCTCTTATAACTGCGCGAAAAGCATGTATTCGTGCTTAATACAACGAAACAAGCTGTTTTAGACCGAAACGAGCTAAATCTGAACACATCGGTTTTACAAGTGTTCTCTCTGATACGCGTCAAAACTTTTTCTTCTATAACTGCGCGTAAAGCATGTATTCTTGCTTAATACAACGAAACAAGCTGTTTTAGACCGAAACGAGCTAAATCTGAACACATCGGTTTTACAAGTATCCACGTGATACTCGTCAAAACTTTTTCTCTTATAACTGCGCGAAAAGCATGTATTCTTGCTTAATACAACGAAACAAGCTGTTTTAGACCGAAACGAGCTAAATCACAACACATCGGTTTTACAAGTGTCTCTCTAATACGCGTCAAAACTTTTTCTTCTATAACTGCGCGTAAAGCATGTATTCGTGCCTGATACAACGAAACAAGTTGTTTTAGACCGAAACGAGCTAAATCTGAACACATCGGTTTTACAAGTGTCCCTGTGACACGCGTCAAAACTTTTTCTCTTATAACTGCGCGAAAAGCATGTATTCTTGCTTAATACAGCGAAACAAGCTGTTTTAGACCGAAACGAGCTAAATCACAACACAAAGGTTTTACAAGTGTTCCTCTGATACGCGTCAAAACTTTTTCTCTTATAACTGCGCGAAAAGCATGTATTCTTGCTTAATACTACGAAACAAGCTGTTTTAGACCGAAACGAGCTAAATCACAACACATCGGTTTTACAAGTGTTCCTCTGATACACGTCTAAACTTTTTCTCTTATAACTGCGCGAAAAGCATGTATTCGTGCTTAATACAACGAAACAAGCTGTTTCAGACCGAAACGAGCTAAATCTGAACACATCGGTTTTACAAGTGTCCCTGTGACACGCGTCAAAACTTTTTCTCTTATAACTGCGCGAAAAGCATGTATTCTTGCTTAATACAGCGAAACAAGCTGTTTTAGACCGAAACGAGCTAAATCACAACACATCGGTTTTACAAGTGTTCCTCTGATACGCGTCAAAACTTTTTCTCTTATAACTGCGCGAAAAGCATGTATTCTTGCTTAATACAGCGAAACAAGCTGTTTTAGACCGAAACGAGCTAAATCACAACACATCGGTTTTACAAGTGTTCCTCTGATACGCGTCAAAACTTTTTCTCTTATAACTGCGCGAAAAGCATGTATTCTTGCTTAATACAGCGAAACAAGCTGTTTTAGACCGAAACGAGCTAAATCACAACACATCGGTTTTACAAGTGTTCCTCTGATACGCGTCAAAACTTTTTCTCTTATAACTGCGCGAAAAGCATGTATTCGTGCTTAATACAACGAAACAAGCTGTTTTAGACCGAAACGAGCTAAATCACAACACATCGGTTTTACAAGTGTCCTCTGATACGCGTCAAAACTTTTTCTCTTATAACTGCGCGAAAAGCATGTATTCTTGCTTAATACAACGAAACAAGCTGTTTTAGACCGAAACGAGCTAAATCTGAACACATCGGTTTTACAAGTGTCCCTGTGATACGCGTCAAAACTTTTTCTCTTATAACTGCGCGAAAAGCATGTATTCTTGCTTAATACAGCGAAACAAGCTGTTTTAGACCGAAACGAGCTAAATCACAACACATCGGTTTTACAAGTGTTCCTCTGATACGCGTCAAAACTTTTTCTCTTATAACTGCGCGAAAAGCATGTATTCGTGCTTAATACAACGAAACAAGCTGTTTTAGACCGAAACGAGCTAAATCACAACACATCGGTTTTACAAGTGTTCCTCTGATACGCGTCAAAACTTTTTCTCTTATAACTGCGCGAAAAGCATGTATTCTTGCTTAATACAGCGAAACAAGCTGTTTTAGACCGAAACGAGCTAAATCACAACACATCGGTTTTACAAGTGTTCCTCTGATACGCGTCAAAACTTTTTCTCTTATAACTGCGCGAAAAGCATGTATTCGTGCTTAATACAACGAAACAAGCTGTTTTAGACCGAAACGAGCTAAATCTGAACACATCGGTTTTACAAGTGTCCTCTGATACGCGTCAAAACTTTTTCTCTTATAACTGCGCGAAAAGCATGTATTCTTGCTTAATACAACGAAACAAGCTGTTTTAGACCGAAACGAGCTAAATCACAACACATCGGTTTTACAAGTGTTCCTCTGATACGCGTCAAAACTTTTTCTCTTATAACTGCGCGAAAAGCATGTATTCTTGCTTAATACAACGAAACAAGCTGTTTTAGACCGAAACGAGCTAAATCACAACACATCGGTTTTACAAGTGTCCTCTGATACGCGTCAAAACTTTTTCTCTTATAACTGCGCGAAAAGCATGTATTCGTGCTTAATACAACGAAACAAGCTGTTTTAGACCGAAACGAGCTAAATCTGAACACATCGGTTTTACAAGTGTCCCTGTGACACGCGTCAAAACTTTTTCTCTTATAACTGCGCGAAAAGCATGTATTCTTGCTTAATACAGCGAAACAAGCTGTTTTAGACCGAAACGAGCTAAATCACAACACATCGGTTTTACAAGTGTTCCTCTGATACGCGTCAAAACTTTTTCTCTTATAACTGCGCGAAAAGCATGTATTCTTGCTTAATACAACGAAACAAGCTGTTTTAGACCGAAACGAGCTAAATCTGAACACATCGGTTTTACAAGTGTTCCTCTGATACGCGTCAAAACTTTTTCTCTTATAACTGCGCGAAAAGCATGTATTCGTGCTTAATACAGCGAAACAAGCTGTTTTAGACCGAAACGAGCTAAATCACAACACATCGGTTTTACAAGTGTTCCTCTGATACGCGTCAAAACTTTTTCTCTTATAACTGCGCGAAAAGCATGTATTCTTGCTTAATACAACGAAACAAGCTGTTTTAGACCGAAACGAGCTAAATCACAACACATCGGTTTTACAAGTGTTCCTCTGATACGCGTCAAAACTTTTTCTCTTATAACTGCGCGAAAAGCATGTATTCGTGCTTAATACAACGAAACAAGCTGTTTTAGACCGAAACGAGCTAAATCACAACACATCGGTTTTACAAGTGTCCTCTGATACGCGTCAAAACTTTTTCTCTTATAACTGCGCGAAAAGCATGTATTCTTGCTTAATACAACGAAACAAGCTGTTTTAGACCGAAACGAGCTAAATCTCAACACATCGGTTTTACAAGTGTTCCTCTAATACGCGTCAAAACTTTTTCTCTTATAACTGCGCGAAAAGCATGTATTCTTGCTTAATACAACGAAACAAGCTGTTTTAGACCGAAACGAGCTAAATCTGAACACATCGGTTTTACAAGTGTCCCTGTGACACGCGTCAAAACTTTTTCTCTTATAACTGCGCGAAAAGCATGTATTCTTGCTTAATACAGCGAAACAAGCTGTTTTAGACCGAAACGAGCTAAATCACAACACATCGGTATTACAAGTGTTCCACGTGATACTCGTTCAAACGTTTTCTCTTATAACTGCGCGAAAAGCATGTATTTGTGCTTAATACAACGAAACAAGCTGTTTTAGACCGAAACGAGCTAAATCTGAACACATCGGTTTTACAAGTATCCACGTGATACTCGTCAAAACTTTTTCTCTTATAACTGCGCGAAAAGCATGTATTCGTGCTTAATACAACGAAAAAGCTGTTTTAGACCGAGATGAGCTAAATCTGAACACATCGGTTTTACAAGTATCCACGTGATACTCGTCAAAACTTTTTCTCTTATAACTGCGCAAAAAGCATGTATTCGTGCTTAATACAACGAATCAATTTGTTTTAGACCGAAACGAGCTAAATCTGAACACATCGGTTTTACACGTGTCCCTGTGAGACGCGTCAAAACTTTTTCTCTTATAACTGCGCAAAAAGCATGTATTCGTGCTTAATACAACGAATCAATTTGTTTTAGACCGAAACGAGCTAAATCTGAACACATCGGTTTTACACGTGTCCCTGTGAGACGCGTCAAAACTTTTTCTCTTATAACTGCGCGAAAAGCATGTATTCTTGCTTAATACAGCGAAACAAGCTGTTTTAGACCGAAACGAGCTAAATCGCAACACATCGGTTTTACAAGTGTTCCTCTGATACGCGTCAAATCTTTTTCTCTTATAACTGCGCGAAAAGCATGTATTCTTGCTTAATACAACGAAACAAGCTGTTTTAGACCGAAACGAGCTAAATCACAACACATCGGTTTTACAAGTGTTCCTCTGATACGCGTCTAAACTTTTTCTCTTATAACTGCCCGAAAAGCATGTATTCTTGCTTAATAGAGCGAAACAAGCTGTTTTAGACCGAAACGAGCTAAATCACAACACATCGGTTTTACAAGTGTTCCTCTGATACGCGTCAAAACTTTTTCTCTTATAACTGCGGGAAAAGCATGTATTCGTGCTTAATACAACGAAACAAGCTGTTTTGGACCGAAACGAGCTAAATCACAACACATCGGTTTTACAAGTGTCTAATACGCGTCAAAACTTTTTCTTCTGTAACTGCGCGTAAAGCATGTATACGTGCTTAATACAACGAAACAAGCTGTTTTAGACTGAAATGAGCTAAATCTGAACACATCGGTTTTACAAGTGTCCCTGTGACACGCGTCAAAACTTTTTCTCTTATAACTGCGCGAAAAGCATGTATTCTTCCTTAATACAGCGAAACAAGCTGTTTTAGACCAAAATGAGCTAAATCACAACACATCGGTTTTACAAGTGTTCCTCTGATACGCGTCTAAACTTTTTCTCTTATAACTGCGCGAAAAGCATGTATTCGTGCTAAATACAACGAAACAAGCTGTTCTAGACCGAAACGAGCTAAATCTGAACACATCGGTTTTACAAGTGTCCCTGTGACACGCGTCAAAACTTTTTCCCTTATAACTGCGCGAAAAGCATGTATTCTTGCTTAATACAGCGAAACAAGCTGTTTTAGACCGAAACGAGCTAAATCACAACACATCGGTTTTACAAGTGTTCCTCTGATACGCGTCAAAACTTTTTCTCTTATAACTGCGCGAAAAGCATGTATTCGTGCTTAATACAACGAAACAAGCTGTTTTAGACCAAAACGAGCTAGATCTGAACACATCGGTTTTACAAGTGTCTCTCTGATACGCGTCAAAACATTTTCTTCTATAACTGCGCGTAAAGCATGTATTCTTGCTTAATACAACGAAACAAGCTGTTTTAGACCGAAACGAGCTAAATCTGAACACATCGGTTTTACAAGTATCCACGTGATACTCGTCAAAACTTTTTCTCTTATAACTGCGCGAAAAGCATGTATTCTTGCTTAATACAACGAAACAAGCTGTTTTAGACCGAAACGAGCTAAATCACAACACATCGGTTTTACAAGTGTCTCTCTAATACGCGTCAAAACTTTTTCTTCTATAACTGCGCGTAAAGCATGTATTCGTGCCTGATACAACGAAACAAGTTGTTTTAGACCGAAACGAGCTAAATCTGAACACATCGGTAACAAGTGTCCCTGTGACACGCGTCAAAACGTTTTCTCTTATAACTGCGCGAAAAGCATGTATTCTTGCTTAATACAGCGAAACAAGCTGTTTTAGACCGAAACAAGCTAAATCACAACACAAAGGTTTTACAAGTGTTCCTCTGATACGCGTCAAAACTTTTTCTCTTATAACTGCGCGAAAAGTATGTATTCTTGCTTAATACTACGAAACAAGCTGTTTTAGACCGAAACGAGCTAAATCACAACACATCGGTTTTACAAGTGTTCCTCTGATACACGTCTAAACTTTTTCTCTTATAACTGCGCGAAAAGCATGTATTCGTGCTTAATACAACGAAACAAGCTGTTTCAGACCGAAACGAGCTAAATCTGAACACATCGGTTTTACAAGTGTCCCTGTGACACGCGTCAAAACTTTTTCTCTTATAACTGCGCGAAAAGCATGTATTCTTGCTTAATACAGCGAAACAAGCTGTTTTAGACCGAAACGAGCTAAATCACAACACATCGGTTTTACAAGTGTTCCTCTGATACGCGTCAAAACTTTTTCTCTTATAACTGCGCGAAAAGCATGTATTCTTGCTTAATACAGCGCAACAAGCTGTTTTAGACCGAAACGAGCTAAATCACAACACATCGGTTTTACAAGTGTTCCACGTGATACTCGTCAAAACTTTTTCTCTTATGACTGCGCGAAAAGCATGTATTCGTGCTTAATACAACGAAACAAGCTGTTTTAGACCGAAACGAGCTAAATCACAACACATCGGTTTTACAAGTGTCTCTCTAATACGCGTCAAAACTTTTTCTCTTATAACTGCGCGAAAAGCATGTATTCTTGCTTAATACAACGAAACAAGCTGTTTTAGACCGAAACGAGCTAAATCTGAACACATCGGTTTTACAAGTGTTCCTCTAATACGCGTCAAAACTTTTTTCGCTTATAACTGCGCGAAAAGCATGTACTCTTGCTTAGTCCAACGAAACAAGCTGTTTTAGACCGAAACGAGGTAAATCTGAACACATCGGTTTTACAAGTGTCCCTGTGACAGGCCTTTAAAGCTTTTTCTCTTATCACTGCGCGAAAAGCATGTATTCTTGCTTAATACAGCGAAACAAGCTGTTTTAGACCGAAACGAGCTAAATCACAACACATCGGTATTACAAGTGTTCCACGTGATACTCGTTCAAACGTTTTCTCTTATAACTGCGCGAAAAGCATGTATTTGTGCTTAATACAACGAAACAAGCTGTTTTAGACCGAAACGAGCTAAATCTGAACACATCGGTTTTACAAGTATCCACGTGATACTCGTCAAAACTTTTTCTCTTATAACTGCGCGAAAAGCATGTATTCGTGCTTAATACAACGAAACAAGCTGTTTTAGACCGAGATGAGCTAAATCTGAACACATCGGTTTTACAAGTATCCACGTGATACTCGTCAAAACTTTTTCTCTTATAACTGCGCAAAAAGCATGTATTCGTGCTTAATACAACGAATCAATTTGTTTTAGACCGAAACGAGCTAAATCTGAACACATCGGTTTTACACGTGTCCCTGTGAGACGCGTCAAAACTTTTTCTCTTATAACTGCGCAAAAAGCATGTATTCGTGCTTAATACAACGAATCAATTTGTTTTAGACCGAAACGAGCTAAATCTGAACACATCGGTTTTACACGTGTCCCTGTGAGACGCGTCAAAACTTTTTCTCTTATAACTGCGCGAAAAGCATGTATTCTTGCTTAATACAGCGAAACAAGCTGTTTTAGACCGAAACGAGCTAAATCGCAACACATCGGTTTTACAAGTGTTCCTCTGATACGCGTCAAATCTTTTTCTCTTATAACTGCGCGAAAAGCATGTATTCTTGCTTAATACAACGAAACAAGCTGTTTTAGACCGAAACGAGCTAAATCACAACACATCGGTTTTACAAGTGTTCCTCTGATACGCGTCTAAACTTTTTCTCTTATAACTGCCCGAAAAGCATGTATTCTTGCTTAATAGAGCGAAACAAGCTGTTTTAGACCGAAACGAGCTAAATCACAACACATCGGTTTTACAAGTGTTCCTCTGATACGCGTCAAAACTTTTTCTCTTATAACTGCGGGAAAAGCATGTATTCGTGCTTAATACAACGAAACAAGCTGTTTTGGACCGAAACGAGCTAAATCACAACACATCGGTTTTACAAGTGTCTAATACGCGTCAAAACTTTTTCTTCTGTAACTGCGCGTAAAGCATGTATACGTGCTTAATACAACGAAACAAGCTGTTTTAGACTGAAATGAGCTAAATCTGAACACATCGGTTTTACAAGTGTCCCTGTGACACGCGTCAAAACTTTTTCTCTTATAACTGCGCGAAAAGCATGTATTCTTCCTTAATACAGCGAAACAAGCTGTTTTAGACCAAAATGAGCTAAATCACAACACATCGGTTTTACAAGTGTTCCTCTGATACGCGTCTAAACTTTTTCTCTTATAACTGCGCGAAAAGCATGTATTCGTGCTAAATACAACGAAACAAGCTGTTCTAGACCGAAACGAGCTAAATCTGAACACATCGGTTTTACAAGTGTCCCTGTGACACGCGTCAAAACTTTTTCCCTTATAACTGCGCGAAAAGCATGTATTCTTGCTTAATACAGCGAAACAAGCTGTTTTAGACCGAAACGAGCTAAATCACAACACATCGGTTTTACAAGTGTTCCTCTGATACGCGTCAAAACTTTTTCTCTTATAACTGCGCGAAAAGCATGTATTCGTGCTTAATACAACGAAACAAGCTGTTTTAGACCAAAACGAGCTAGATCTGAACACATCGGTTTTACAAGTGTCTCTCTGATACGCGTCAAAACATTTTCTTCTATAACTGCGCGTAAAGCATGTATTCTTGCTTAATACAACGAAACAAGCTGTTTTAGACCGAAACGAGCTAAATCTGAACACATCGGTTTTACAAGTATCCACGTGATACTCGTCAAAACTTTTTCTCTTATAACTGCGCGAAAAGCATGTATTCTTGCTTAATACAACGAAACAAGCTGTTTTAGACCGAAACGAGCTAAATCACAACACATCGGTTTTACAAGTGTCTCTCTAATACGCGTCAAAACTTTTTCTTCTATAACTGCGCGTAAAGCATGTATTCGTGCCTGATACAACGAAACAAGTTGTTTTAGACCGAAACGAGCTAAATCTGAACACATCGGTAACAAGTGTCCCTGTGACACGCGTCAAAACGTTTTCTCTTATAACTGCGCGAAAAGCATGTATTCTTGCTTAATACAGCGAAACAAGCTGTTTTAGACCGAAACGAGCTAAATCACAACACAAAGGTTTTACAAGTGTTCCTCTGATACGCGTCAAAACTTTTTCTCTTATAACTGCGCGAAAAGCATGTATTCTTGCTTAATACTACGAAACAAGCTGTTTTAGACCGAAACGAGCTAAATCACAACACATCGGTTTTACAAGTGTTCCTCTGATACACGTCTAAACTTTTTCTCTTATAACTGCGCGAAAAGCATGTATTCGTGCTTAATACAACGAAACAAGCTGTTTCAGACCGAAACGAGCTAAATCTGAACACATCGGTTTTACAAGTGTCCCTGTGACACGCGTCAAAACTTTTTCTCTTATAACTGCGCGAAAAGCATGTATTCTTGCTTAATACAGCGAAACAAGCTGTTTTAGACCGAAACGAGCTAAATCACAACACATCGGTTTTACAAGTGTTCCTCGTGATACGCGTCAAAACTTTTTCTCTTATAACTGCGCGAAAAGCATGTATTCGTGCTTAATACAACGAAACAAGCTGTTTTAGACCGAAACGAGCTAAATCACAACACATCGGTTTTACAAGTGTCTCCTCTGATACGCGTCAAAACTTTTTCTCTTATAACTGCGCGAAAAGCATGTATTCTTGCTTAATACAACGAAACAAGCTGTTTTAGACCGAAACGAGCTAAATCTGAACACATCGGTTTTACAAGTGTTCCTCTGATACGCGTCAAAACTTTTTCTCTTATAACTGCGCGAAAAGCATGTATTCTTGCTTAATACAACGAAACAAGCTGTTTTAGACCGAAACGAGCTAAATCTGAACACATCGGTTTTACAAGTGTCCCTGTGATACGCGTCAAAACTTTTTCTCTTATAACTGCGCGAAAAGCATGTATTCTTGCTTAATACAGCGAAACAAGCTGTTTTAGACCGAAACGAGCTAAATCACAACACATCGGTTTTACAAGTGTTCCTCTGATACGCGTCAAAACTTTTTCTCTTATAACTGCGCGAAAAGCATGTATTCGTGCTTAATACAACGAAACAAGCTGTTTTAGACCGAAACGAGCTAAATCACAACACATCGGTTTTACAAGTGTTCCTCTGATACGCGTCAAAACTTTTTCTCTTATAACTGCGCGAAAAGCATGTATTCTTGCTTAATACAACGAAACAAGCTGTTTTAGACCGAAACGAGCTAAATCTGAACACATCGGTTTTACAAGTGTCCCTGTGATACGCGTCAAAACTTTTTCTCTTATAACTGCGCGAAAAGCATGTATTCTTGCTTAATACAGCGAAACAAGCTGTTTTAGACCGAAACGAGCTAAATCACAACACATCGGTTTTACAAGTGTTCCTCTGATACGCGTCTAAACTTTTTCTCTTATAACTGCGCGAAAAGCATGTATTCGTGCTTAATACAACGAAACAAGCTGTTTTAGACCGAAACGAGCTAAATCTGAACACATCGGTTTTACAAGTGTCCCTGTGATACGCGTCAAAACTTTTTCTCTTATAACTGCGCGAAAAGCATGTATTCTTGCTTAATACAACGAAACAAGCTGTTTTAGACCGAAACGAGCTAAATCTGAACACATCGGTTTTACAAGTGTCTCTCTGATACGCGTCAAACTTTTTCTCTTATAACTGCGCGAAAAGCATGTATTCTTGCTTAATACAACGAAACAAGCTGTTTTAGACCGAAACGAGCTAAATCTGAACACATCGGTTTTACAAGTGTCCACGTGATACTCGTCAAAACTTTTTCTCTTATAACTGCGCGAAAAGCATGTATTCTTGCTTAATACAACGAAACAAGCTGTTTTAGACCGAAACGAGCTAAATCACAACACATCGGTTTTACAAGTGTCTCTCTAATACGCGTCAAAACTTTTTCTTCTTATAACTGCGCGTAAAGCATGTATTCGTGCCTAATACAACGAAACAAGTTGTTTTAGACCGAAACGAGCTAAATCTGAACACATCGGTTTTACAAGTGTCCCTGTGACACGCGTCAAAACTTTTTCTCTTATAACTGCGCGAAAAGCATGTATTCTTGCTTAATACAGCGAAACAAGCTGTTTTAGACCGAAACGAGCTAAATCACAACACATCGGTTTTACAAGTGTTCCTCTGATACGCGTCAAAACTTTTTCTCTTATAACTGCGCGAAAAGCATGTATTCTTGCTTAATACTACGAAACAAGCTGTTTTAGACCGAAACGAGCTAAATCACAACACATCGGTTTTACAAGTGTTCCTCTGATACACGTCTAAACTTTTTCTCTTATAACTGCGCGAAAAGCATGTATTCGTGCTTAATACAACGAAACAAGCTGTTTCAGACCGAAACGAGCTAAATCTGAACACATCGGTTTTACAAGTGTCCCTGTGACACGCGTCAAAACTTTTTCTCTTATAACTGCGCGAAAAGCATGTATTCTTGCTTAATACAGCGAAACAAGCTGTTTTAGACCGAAATGAGCTAAATCACAACACATCGGTTTTACAAGTGTTCCTCTGATACGCGTCAAAACTTTTTCTCTTATAACTGCGCGAAAAGCATGTATTCTTGCTTAATACAGCGAAACAAGCTGTTTTAGACCGAAACGAGCTAAATCACAACACATCGGTTTTACAAGTGTTCCTCTGATACGCGTCAAAACTTTTTCTCTTATAACTGCGCGAAAAGCATGTATTCTTGCTTAATACAGCGAAACAAGCTGTTTTAGACCAAAACGAGCTAAATCACAACACATCGGTTTTACAAGTGTTCCTCTGATACGCGTCAAAACTTTTTCTCTTATAACTGCGCGAAAAGCATGTATTCTTGCTTAATACAGCGAAACAAGCTGTTTTAGACCGAAACGAGCTAAATCTGAACACATCGGTTTTACAAGTATCCACGTGATACTCGTCAAAACTTTTTCTCTTATAACTGCGCGAAAAGCATGTATTCTTGCTTAATACAGCGAAACAAGCTGTTTTAGACCGAAACGAGCTAAATCACAACACATCGGTTTTACAAGTGTTCCTCTGATACGCGTCAAAACTTTTTCTCTTATAACTGCGCGAAAAGCATGTATTCTTGCTTAATACAGCGAAACAAGCTGTTTTAGACCGAAACGAGCTAAATCACAACACATCGGTTTTACAAGTGTTCCACGTGATACTCGTCAAAACTTTTTCTCTTATAACTGCGCGAAAAGCATGTATTCGTGCTTAATACAACGAAACAAGCTGTTTTAGACCGAAACGAGCTAAATCACAACACATCGGTTTTACAAGTGTCTCTCTAATACGCGTCAAAACTTTTTCTCTTATAACTGCGCGAAAAGCATGTATTCTTGCTTAATACAACGAAACAAGCTGTTTTAGACCGAAACGAGCTAAATCTGAACACATCGGTTTTACAAGTGTTCCTCTGATACGCGTCAAAACTTTTTTCTCTTATAACTGCGCGAAAAGCATGTACTCTTGCTTAGTCCAACGAAACAAGCTGTTTTAGACCGAAACGAGGTAAATCTGAACACATCGGTTTTACAAGTGTCCCTGTGACAGGCCTTTAAAGCTTTTTCTCTTATCACTGCGCGAAAAGCATGTATTTCTGCTTAATACAGCGAAACAAGCTGTTTTAGACCGAAACGAGCTAAATCACAACACATCGGTTTTACAAGTGTTCCTCTGATACGCGTCTAAACTTTTTCTCTTATAACTGCGCGAAAAGCATGTATTCGTGCTTAATACAACGAAACAAGCTGTTTTAGACCGAAACGAGCTAAATCTGAACACATCGGTTTTACAGTGTCCCTGTGACACGCGTCAAAACTTTTTCTCTTATAACTGCGCGAAAAGCATGTATTCTTGCTTAATACAGCGAAACAAGCTGTTTTAGACCGAAACGAGCTAAATCACAACACATCGGTTTTACAAGTGTTCCTCTGATACGCGTCTAAACTTTTTCTCTTATAACTGCGCGAAAAGCATGTATTCGTGCTTAATACAACGAAACAAGCTGTTTTAGACCGAAACGAGCTAGATCTGAACACATCGGTTTTACAAGTGTCTCTCTGATACGCGTCAAAACATTTTCTCTCTATAACTGCGCGTAAAGCATGTATTCTTGCTTAATACAACGAAACAAGCTGTTTTAGACCGAAACGAGCTAAATCTGAACACATCGGTTTTACAAGTATCCACGTGATACTCGTCAAAACTTTTTCTCTTATAACTGCGCGAAAAGCATGTATTCTTGCTTAATACAACGAAACAAGCTGTTTTAGACCGAAACGAGCTAAATCACAACACATCGGTTTTACAAGTGTCTCTCTAATACGCGTCAAAACTTTTTCTTCTATAACTGCGCGTAAAGCATGTATTCGTGCCTGATACAACGAAACAAGTTGTTTTAGACCGAAACGAGCTAAATCTGAACACATCGGTTTTACAAGTGTCCCTGTGACACGCGTCAAAACTTTTTCTCTTATAACTGCGCGAAAAGCATGTATTCGTGCTTAATACAGCGAAACAAGCTGTTTTAGACCGAAACGAGCTAAATCACAACACATCGGTTTTACAAGTGTTCCTCTGATACGCGTCAAAACTTTTTCTCTTATAACTGCGCGAAAAGCATGTATTCTTGCTTAATACTACGAAACAAGCTGTTTTAGACCGAAACGAGCTAAATCACAACACATCGGTTTTACAAGTGTTCCTCTGATACACGTCTAAACTTTTTCTCTTATAACTGCGCGAAAAGCATGTATTCGTGCTTAATACAACGAAACAAGCTGTTTCAGACCGAAACGAGCTAAATCTGAACACATCGGTTTTACAAGTGTCCCTGTGACACGCGTCAAAACTTTTTCTCTTATAACTGCGCGAAAAGCATGTATTCTTGCTTAATACAACGAAACAAGCTGTTTTAGACCGAAACGAGCTAAATCTACAACACATCGGTTTTACAAGTGTCTCTCTGATACGCGTCAAAACTTTTTCTCTTATAACTGCGCGAAAAGCATGTATTCTTGCTTAATACAACGAAACAAGCTGTTTTAGACCAAAACGAGCTAAATCTGAACACATCGGTTTTACAAGTGTTCCTCTAACACGCGTCAAAACTTTTTTCTCTTATAACTGCGCGAAAAGCATGTATTCGTGCTTAGTCCAACGAAACAAGCTGTTTTAGACCGAAACGAGGTAAATCTGAACACATCGGTTTTACAAGTGTCCTTGTGACATGCCTTTAAAACTTTTTCTCTTATAACTGCGCGAAAAGCATGTATTCCTGCTTAATACAGCGAAACAAGCTGTTTTAGACCAAAACGAGCTAAATCACAACACATCGGTTTTACAAGTGTTCCTGATACGCGTCAAATTTTTTTCTCTTATAACTGCGCGAAAAGCATGTATTCTTGCTTAATACAGCGAAACAAGCTGTTTTAGACCGAAACGAGCTAAATCACAACAAATCGGTTTTAGAAGTGTTCCTCTGATACGCGTCAACTCTTTTTTCTCTTATAGCTGCGCGAAAAGCATGTATTCGTGCTTAGTCCAACGAAACAAGCTGTTTTAGACCGAAACGAGCTAAATCTGAACACATCGGTTTTACAAGTGTCCCTGTGACACGCGTCAAAACTTTTTCTCTTATAACTGCGCGAAAAGCATGTATTCGTGCTTAATACAACGAAACAAGCTGTTTTAGACCGAAACGAGCTAAATCTGAACACATCGGTTTTACAAGTGTCCCTGTGACACGCGTCAAAACTTTTTCTCTTATAACTGCGCGAAAAGCATGTATTCTTGCTTAATACAGCGAAACAAGCTGTTTTAGACCGAAACGAGCTAAATCACAACACATCGGTTTTACAAGTGTTCCTCTGATACGCGTCTAAACTTTTTCTCTTATAACTGCGCGAAAAGCATGTACTCGTGCTAAATACAACGAAACAAGCTGTTCTAGACCGAAACGAGCTAAATCTGAACACATCGGTTTTACAAGTGTCCCTGTGACACGCGTCAAAACTTTTTCTCTTATAACTGCGCGAAAAGCATGTATTCTTGCTTAATACAGCGAAACAAGCTGTTTTAAACCGAAACGAGCTAAATCACAACACATCGGTATTACAAGTGTTCCACGTGATACTCGTCAAAACTTTTTCTCTTATAACTGCGCGAAAAGCATGTATTCGTGCTTAATACAACGAAACAAGCTGTTTTAGACCGAAACGAGCTAAATCTGAACACATCGGTTTTACAAGTATCCACGTGATACTCGTCAAAACTTTTTCTCTTATAACTGCGCGAAAAGCATGTATTCTTGCTTAATACAACGAAACAAGCTGTTTTAGACCGAAACGAGCTAAATCACAACACATCGGTTTTACAAGTGTTCTTGATAAGCGTCAAAACTTTTTCTTCTATAACTGCGCGTAAAGCATGTATTCGTGCTTAATACAACGAAACAAGCTGTTTTAGACCGAAACGAGCTAAATCTGAACACATCGGTTTTACAAGTGTTCCTCTGATACGCGTCAAAACTTTTTCTCTTATAACTGCGCGAAAAGCATGTATTCTTGCTTAATACAGCGAAACAAGCTGTTTTAGACCGAAACGAGCTAAATCACAACACATCGGTATTACAAGTGTTCCACGTGATACTCGTCAAAACTTTTTCTCTTATAACTGCGCGAAAAGCATGTATTCGTGATTAATACAACGAAACAAGCTGTTTTAGACCGAAACGAGCTTAATCTGAACACATCGGTTTTACAAGTATCCACGTGATACTCGTCAAAACTTTTTCTCTTATAACTGCGCGAAAAGCATGTATTCTTGCTTAATACAACGAAACAAGCTGTTTTAGACCGAAACGAGCTAAATCACAACACATCGGTTTTACAAGTGTCTCTCTAATACGCGTCAAAACTTTTTCTCTTATAACTGCGCGAAAAGCATGTATTCTTGCTTAGTCCAACGAAACAAGCTGTTTTAGACCGAAACGAGGTAAATCTGAACACATCGGTTTTACAAGTGTCCTTGTGACATGCATTTAAAACTTTTTCTCTTATAACTGCGCGAAAAGCATGTATTCCTGCTTAATACAGCGAAACAAGCTGTTTTAGACCAAAACGAGCTAAATCACAACACATCGGTTTTACAAGTGTTCCTGATACGCGTCAAATTTTTTTCTCTTATAACTGCGCGAAAAGAATGTATTCTTGCTTAACACAGCGAAACAAGCTGTTTTAGACCGAAACGAGCTAAATCACAACAAATCGGTTTTAGAAGTGTTCCTCTGATACGCGTCAACTCTTTTTTCTCTTATAGCTGCGCGAAAAGCATGTATTCGTGCTTAGTCCAACGAACCAAGCTGTTTTAGACCGAAACGAGGTAAATCTGAACACATCGGTTTTACAAGTGTCCCTGTGACACGCCTTTAAAGCTTTTTCTCTTATCACTGCGCGAAAAGCATGTATTTCTGCCTAATACAGCGAAACAAGCTGTTTTAGACCGAAACGAGCTAAATCACAACACATCGGTTTTACAAGTGTTCCTCTGATACGCGTCTAAACTTTTTCTTCTATAACTGCGCGTAAAGCATGTATTCTTGCTTAATACAACGAAACAAGCTGTTTTAGACCGAAACGAGCTAAATCACAACACATCGGTTTTACAAGTGTCTCTCTAATACGCGTCAAAACTTTTTCTCTTATAACTGCGCGAAAAGAATGTATTCTTGCTTAATACAACGAAACAAGCTGTTTTAGACCGAAACGAGCTAAATCACAACACATCGGTTTTACAAGTGTTCCTCTGATACGCGTCTAAACTTTTTCTCTTATAACTGCGCGAAAAGCATGTACTCGTGCTAAATACAACGAAACAAGCTGTTCTAGACCGAAACGAGCTAAATCTGAACACATCGGTTTTACAAGTGTCCCTGTGACACGCGTCAAAACTTTTTCTCTTATAACTGCGCGAAAAGCATGTATTCTTGCTTAATACAGCGAAACAAGCTGTTTTAAACCGAAACGAGCTAAATCACAACACATCGGTATTACAAGTGTTCCACGTGATACTCGTCAAAACTTTTTCTCTTATAACTGCGCGAAAAGCATGTATTCGTGCTTAATACAACGAAACAAGCTGTTTTAGACCGAAACGAGGTAAATCTGAACACATCGGTTTTACAAGTATCCACGTGATACTCGTCAAAACTTGTTCTCTTATAACTGCGCGAAAAGCATGTATTCTTGCTTAATACAACGAAACAAGCTGTTTTAGACCGAAACGAGCTAAATCACAACACATCGGTTTTACAAGTGTTCTTGATACGCGTCAAAACTTTTTCTTCTATAACTGCGCTTAAAGCATGTATTCGTGCTTAATACAACGAAACAAGCTGTTTTAGACCGAAACGAGCTAAATCTGAACACATCGGTTTTACAAGTGTTCCTCTGATACGCGTCAAAACTTTTTCTCTTATAACTGCGCGAAAAGCATGTATTCTTGCTTAATACAGCGAAACAAGCTGTTTTAGACCGAAACGAGCTAAATCACAACACATCGGCTTTACAAGTGTTCCTCTGATACGCGTCAAAACTTTTTCTCTTATAACTGCGCGAAAAGCATGTATTCTTGCTTAATACAGCGAAACAAGCTGTTTTAGACCGAAACGAGCTAAATCACAACACATCGGTATTACAAGTGTTCCACGTGATACTCGTCAAAACTTTTTCTCTTATAACTGCGCGAAAAGCATGTATTCGTGCTTAATACAACGAAACAAGCTGTTTTAGACCGAAACGAGCTTAATCTGAACACATCGGTTTTACAAGTATCCACGTGATACTCGTCAAAACTTTTTCTCTTATAACTGCGCGAAAAGCATGTATTCTTGCTTAATACAACGAAACAAGCTGTTTTAGACCGAAATGAGCTAAATCACAACACATCGGTTTTACAAGTGTCTCTCTAATACGCGTCAAAACTTTTTCTCTTATAACTGCGCGAAAAGCATGTATTCTTGCTTAATCCAGCGAAACAAGCTGTTTTAGACCGAAACGAGCTAAATCACAACAAATCGGTTTTAGAAGTGTTCCTCTGATACGCGTCTAAACTTTTTCTCTTATAACTGCGCGAAAAGCATGTATTCGTGCTTAATACAACGAAACAAGCTGTTTTAGACCGAAACGAGCTAAATCTGAACACATCGGTTTTACAAGTGTCCCTGTGACACGCGTCAAAACTTTTTCTCTTATAACTGCGCGAAAAGCATGTATTCTTGCTTAATACAGCGAAACAAGCTGTTTTAGACCGAAACGAGCTAAATCACAACACATCGGTTTTACAAGTGTTCCTCTGATACGCGTCTAAACTTTTTCTCTTATAACTGCGCGAAAAGCATGTATTCGTGCTAAATACAACGAAACAAGCTGTTCTAGACCGAAACGAGCTAAATCTGAACACATCGGTTTTACAAGTGTCCCTGTGACACGCGTCAAAACTTTTTCTCTTATAACTGCGCGAAAAGCATGTATTCTTGCTTAATACAGCGAAACAAGCTGTTTTAGACCGAAACGAGCTAAATCACAACACATCGGTTTTACAAGTGTTCCTCTGATACGCGTCAAAACTTTTTCTCTTATAACTGCGCGAAAAGCATGTATTCGTGCTTAATACAACGAAACAAGATGTTTTAGACCAAAACGAGCTAGATCTGAACACATCGGTTTTACAAGTGTCTCTCTGATACGCGTCAAAACATTTTCTTCTATAACTGCGCGTAAAGCATGTATTCTTGCTTAATACAACGAAACAAGCTGTTTTAGACCGAAACGAGCTAAATCTGAACACATCGGTTTTACAAGTATCCACGTGATACTCGTCAAAACTTTTTCTCTTATAACTGCGCGAAAAGCATGTATTCTTGCTTAATACAACGAAACAAGCTGTTTTAGACCGAAACGAGCTAAATCACAACACATCGGTTTTACAAGTGTCTCTCTAATACGCGTCAAAACTTTTTCTTCTTATAACTGCGCGTAAAGCATGTATTCGTGCCTGATACAACGAAACAAGTTGTTTTAGACCGAAACGAGCTAAATCTGAACACATCGGTAACAAGTGTCCCTGTGACACGCGTCAAAACGTTTTCTCTTATAACTGCGCGAAAAGCATGTATTCTTGCTTAATACAGCGAAACAAGCTGTTTTAGACCGAAACGAGCTAAATCACAACACAAAGGTTTTACAAGTGTTCCTCTGATACGCGTCAAAACTTTTTCTCTTATAACTGCGCGAAAAGCTTGTATTCGTGCTTAATACAACGAAACAAGCTGTTTTAGACCGAAACGAGCTAAATCTGAACACATCGGTTTTACAAGTGTCCCTGTGACACGCGTCAAAACTTTTTCTCTTATAACTGCGCGAAAAGCATGTATTCTTGCTTAATACAGCGAAACAAGCTGTTTTAGACCGAAACGAGCTAAATCACAACACATCGGTTTTACAAGTGTTCCTCTGATACGCGTCAAAACTTTTTCTCTTATAACTGCGCGAAAAGCATGTATTCTTGCTTAATACAGCGAAACAAGCTGTTTTAGACCGAAACGAGCTAAATCTGAACACATCGGTTTTACAAGTGTCCACGTGATACGCGTCAAAACTTTTTCTCTTATAACTGCGCGAAAAGCATGTATTCTTGCTTAATACAGCGAAACAAGCTGTTTTAGACCGAAACGAGCTAAATCACAACACATCGGTTTTACAAGTGTTCCTCTGATACGCGTCAAAACTTTTTCTCTTATAACTGCGCGAAAAGCATGTATTCTTGCTTAATACAACGAAACAAGCTGTTTTAGACCGAAACGAGCTAAATCACAACACATCGGTTTTACAAGTGTTCCACGTGATACTCGTCAAAACTTTTTCTCTTATAACTGCGCGAAAAGCATGTATTCGTGCTTAATACAACGAAACAAGCTGTTTTAGACCGAAACGAGCTAAATCACAACACATCGGTTTTACAAGTGTCTCTCTGATACGCGTCAAAACTTTTTCTCTTATAACTGCGCGAAAAGCATGTATTCTTGCTTAATACAACGAAACAAGCTGTTTTAGACCGAAACGAGCTAAATCTGAACACATCGGTTTTACAAGTGTTCCTCTGATACGCGTCAAAACTTTTTCTCTTATAACTGCGCGAAAAGCATGTATTCTTGCTTAATACAACGAAACAAGCTGTTTTAGACCGAAACGAGCTAAATCTGAACACATCGGTTTTACAAGTGTCCCTGTGACACGCGTCTAAACTTTTTCTCTTATAACTGCGCGAAAAGCATGTATTCGTGCTTAATACAACGAAACAAGCTGTTTTAGACCGAAACGAGCTAAATCTGAACACATCGGTTTTACAAGTGTCCCTGTGACACGCGTCAAAACTTTTTCTCTTATAACTGCGCGAAAAGCATGTATTCTTGCTTAATACAGCGAAACAAGCTGTTTTAGACCGAAACGAGCTAAATCACAACACATCGGTTTTACAAGTGTTCCTCTGATACGCGTCAAAACTTTTTCTCTTATAACTGCGCGAAAAGCATGTATTCGTGCTTAATACAACGAAACAAGCTGTTTTAGACCAAAACGAGCTAGATCTGAACACATCGGTTTTACAAGTGTCTCTCTGATACGCGTCAAAACATTTTCTCTCTATAACTGCGCGTAAAGCATGTATTCTTGCTTAATACAACGAAACAAGCTGTTTTAGACCAAAACGAGCTAAATCTGAACACATCGGTTTTACAAGTGTCCACGTGATACTCGTCAAAACTTTTTCTCTTATAACTGCGCGAAAAGCATGTATTCTTGCTTAATACAACGAAACAAGCTGTTTTAGACCGAAACGAGCTAAATCACAACACATCGGTTTTACAAGTGTCCCTGTGACACGCGTCAAAACTTTTTCTCTTATAACTGCGCGAAAAGCATGTATTCTTGCTTAATACAGCGAAACAAGCTGTTTTAGACCGAAACGAGCTAAATCACAACACATCGGTTTTACAAGTGTTCCTCTGATACGCGTCAAAACTTTTTCTCTTATAACTGCGCGAAAAGCATGTATTCTTGCTTAATACAGCGAAACAAGCTGTTTTAGACCGAAACGAGCTAAATCTGAACACATCGGTTTTACAAGTGTCCACGTGATACTCGTCAAAACTTTTTCTCTTATAACTGCGCGAAAAGCATGTATTCTTGCTTAATACAGCGAAACAAGCTGTTTTAGACCGAAACGAGCTAAATCACAACACATCGGTTTTACAAGTGTTCCTCTGATACGCGTCAAAACTTTTTCTCTTATAACTGCGCGAAAAGCATGTATTCTTGCTTAATACAGCGAAACAAGCTGTTTTAGACCGAAACGAGCTAAATCACAACACATCGGTTTTACAAGTGTTCCTCTGATACGCGTCAAAACTTTTTCTCTTATAACTGCGCGAAAAGCATGTATTCTTGCTTAATACAGCGAAACAAGCTGTTTTAGACCGAAACGAGCTAAATCTGAACACATCGGTTTTACAAGTGTCCACGTGATACGCGTCAAAACTTTTTCTCTTATAACTGCGCGAAAAGCATGTATTCTTGCTTAATACAGCGAAACAAGCTGTTTTAGACCGAAACGAGCTAAATCACAACACATCGGTTTTACAAGTGTTCCTCTGATACGCGTCAAAACTTTTTCTCTTATAACTGCGCGAAAAGCATGTATTCTTGCTTAATACAGCGAAACAAGCTGTTTTAGACCGAAACGAGCTAAATCACAACACATCGGTTTTACAAGTGTTCCACGTGATACGCGTCAAAACTTTTTCTCTTATAACTGCGCGAAAAGCATGTATTCGTGCTTAATACAACGAAACAAGCTGTTTTAGACCGAAACGAGCTAAATCACAACACATCGGTTTTACAAGTGTCTCTCTGATACGCGTCAAAACTTTTTCTCTTATAACTGCGCGAAAAGCATGTATTCTTGCTTAATACAACGAAACAAGCTGTTTTAGACCGAAACGAGCTAAATCTGAACACATCGGTTTTACAAGTGTTCCTCTGATACGCGTCAAAACTTTTTCTCTTATAACTGCGCGAAAAGCATGTATTCTTGCTTAATACAACGAAACAAGCTGTTTTAGACCGAAACGAGCTAAATCTGAACACATCGGTTTTACAAGTGTCCCTGTGACAGCCGTCTAAACTTTTTCTCTTATAACTGCGCGAAAAGCATGTATTCGTGCTTAATACAACGAAACAAGCTGTTTTAGACCGAAACGAGCTAAATCTGAACACATCGGTTTTACAAGTGTCCCTGTGACACGCGTCAAAACTTTTTCTCTTATAACTGCGCGAAAAGCATGTATTCTTGCTTAATACAGCGAAACAAGCTGTTTTAGACCGAAACGAGCTAAATCACAACACATCGGTTTTACAAGTGTTCCTCTGATACGCGTCAAAACTTTTTCTCTTATAACTGCGCGAAAAGCATGTATTCGTGCCTAATACAACGAAACAAGCTGTTTTAGACCGAAACGAGCTAGATCTGAACACATCGGTTTTACAAGTGTCTCTCTGATACGCGTCAAAACTTTTTCTCTCTATAACTGCGCGTAAAGCATGTATTCTTGCTTAATACAACGAAACAAGCTGTTTTAGACCGAAACGAGCTAAATCTGAACACATCGGTTTTACAAGTATCCACGTGATACTCGTCAAAACTTTTTCTCTTATAACTGCGCGAAAAGCATGTATTCTTGCTTAATACAACGAAACAAGCTGTTTTAGACCGAAACGAGCTAAATCACAACACATCGGTTTTACAAGTGTCCCTGTGACACGCGTCAAAACTTTTTCTCTTATAACTGCGCGAAAAGCATGTATTCTTGCTTAATACAGCGCAACAAGCTGTTTTAGACCAAAATGAGCTAAATCACAACACATCGGTTTTACAAGTGTTCCTCTGATACGCGTCAAAACTTTTTCTCTTATAACTGCGCGAAAAGCATGTATTCTTGCTTAATACAGCGAAACAAGCTGTTTTAGACCGAAACGAGCTAAATCTGAACACATCGGTTTTACAAGTATCCACGTGATACTCGTCAAAACTTTTTCTCTTATAACTGCGCGAAAAGCATGTATTCTTGGTTAATACAGCGAAACAAGCTGTTTTAGACCGAAACGAGCTAAATCACAACACATCGGTTTTACAAGTGTTCCTCTGATACGCGTCAAAACTTTTTCTCTTATAACTGCGCGAAAAGCATGTATTCTTGCTTAATACAGCGCAACAAGCTGTTTTAGACCGAAACGAGCTAAATCACAACACATCGGTTTTACAAGTGTTCCACGTGATACGCGTCAAAACTTTTTCTCTTATGACTGCGCGAAAAGCATGTATTCGTGCTTAATACAACGAAACAAGCTGTTTTAGACCGAAACGAGCTAAATCACAACACATCGGTTTTACAAGTGTCTCTCTAATACGCGTCAAAACTTTTTCTCTTATAACTGCGCGAAAAGCATGTATTCTTGCTTAATACAACGAAACAAGCTGTTTTAGACCGAAACGAGCTAAATCTGAACACATCGGTTTTACAAGTGTTCCTCTAATACGCGTCAAAACTTTTTTCGCTTATAACTGCGCGAAAAGCATGTACTCTTGCTTAGTCCAACGAAACAAGCTGTTTTAGACCGAAACGAGGTAAATCTGAACACATCGGTTTTACAAGTGTCCCTGTGACAGGCCTTTAAAGCTTTTTCTCTTATCACTGCGCGAAAAGCATGTATTCGTGCTAAATACAACGAAACAAGCTGTTCTAGACCGAAACGAGCTAAATCTGAACACATCGGTTTTACAAGTGTCCCTGTGACACGCGTCAAAACTTTTTCTCTTATAACTGCGCGAAAAGCATGTATTCTTGCTTAATACAGCGAAACAAGCTGTTTTAGACCGAAACGAGCTAAATCACAACACATCGGTTTTACAAGTGTTCCTCTGATACGCGTCAAAACTTTTTCTCTTATAACTGCGCGAAAAGCATGTATTCGTGCCTAATACAACGAAACAAGCTGTTTTAGACCAAAACGAGCTAGATCTGAACACATCGGTTTTACAAGTGTCTCTCTGATACGCGTCAAAACATTTTCTTCTATAACTGCGCGTAAAGCATGTATTCTTGCTTAATACAACGAAACAAGCTGTTTTAGACCAAAACGAGCTAAATCTGAACACATCGGTTTTACAAGTATCCACGTGATACTCGTCAAAACTTTTTCTCTTATAACTGCGCGAAAAGCATGTATTCTTGATTAATACAACGAAACAAGCTGTTTTAGACCGAAACGAGCTAAATCACAACACATCGGTTTTACAAGTGTCTCTCTAATACGCGTCAAAACTTTTTCTTCTATAACTGCGCGTAAAGCATGTATTCGTGCCTGATACAACGAAACAAGTTGTTTTAGACCGAAACGAGCTAACTCTGAACACATCGGTTTTACAAGTGTCCCTGTGACACGCGTCAAAACTTTTTCTCTTATAACTGCGCGAAAAGCATGTATTCGTGCTTAATACAGCGAAACAAGCTGTTTTAGACCGAAACGAGCTAAATCACAACACAAAGGTTTTACAAGTGTTCCTCTGATACGCGTCAAAACTTTTTCTCTTATAACTGCGCGAAAAGCATGTATTCTTGCTTAATACTACGAAACAAGCTGTTTTAGACCGAAACGAGCTAAATCACAACACATCGGTTTTACAAGTGTTCCTCTTATACACGTCTAAACTTTTTCTCTTATAACTGCGCGAAAAGCATGTATTCGTGCTTAATACAACGAAACAAGCTGTTTCAGACCGAAACGAGCTAAATCTGAACACAGCGGTTTTACAAGTGTCCCTGTGACACGCGTCAAAACTTTTTCTCTTATAACTGCGCGAAAAGCATGTATTCTTGCTTAATACAACGAAACAAGCTGTTTTAGACCGAAACGAGCTAAATTACAACACATCGGTTTTACAAGTGTCTCTCAAATACGCGTCAAAACTTTTTCTCTTATAACTGCGCGAAAAGCATGTATTCTTGCTTAATACAACGAAACAAGCTGTTTTAGACCAAAACGAGCTAAATCTGAACACATCGGTTTTACAAGTGTTCCTCTGATACGCGTCAAAACTTTTTTCTCTTATAACTGCGCGAAAAGCATGTATTCGTGCTTAGTCCAACGAAACAAGCTGTTTTAGACCGAAACGAGGTAAATCTGAACACATCGGTTTTACAAGTGTCCTTGTGACATGCCTTTAAAACTTTTTCTCTTATAACTGCGCGAAAAGCATGTATTCCTGCTTAATACAGCGAAACAAGCTGTTTTAGACCAAAACGAGCTAAATCACAACACATCGGTTTTACAAGTGCTCCTGATACGCGTCAAATTTTTTTCTCTTATAACTGCGCGAAAAGCATGTATTCTTGCTTAATACAGCGAAACAAGCTGTTTTAGACCGAAACGAGCTAAATCACAACAAATCGGTTTTAGAAGTGTTCCTCTGATACGCGTCAACTCTTTTTTCTCTTATAGCTGCGCGAAAAGCATGTATTCGTGCTTAGTCCAACGAAACAAGCTGTTTTAGACCGAAACGAGCTAAATCTGAACACATCGGTTTTACAAGTGTCCTCGTGATACTCGTCAAAACTTTTTCTCTTATAACTGCGCGAAAAGCATGTATTCTTGCTTAATACAACGAAACAAGCTGTTTTAGACCGAAACGAGCTAAATCACAACACATCGGTTTTACAAGTGTTCCTCTGATACGCGTCAAAACTTTTTCTCTTATAACTGCGCGAAAAGCATGTATTCTTGCTTAATACAGCGAAACAAGCTGTTTTAGACCGAAACGAGCTAAATCACAACACATCGGTTTTACAAGTGTTCCCGTGATACGCGTCAAAACTTTTTCTCTTATAACTGCGCGAAAAGCATGT
>JARKHS020012969.1:0-137635 GCA_030143305.2 Amblyomma americanum
TCATTACAGAAACGCAAGCCAGTAAGTTTAAGTGAGCAGAAAGGCCAGTGCTTCAGACAACAAAAATTTTATCTTAGGGCATATCTATGCAGGAGCACGCAAGCCCAGAAGCAACCAGTTCACAGACAATGTCCTCACCCTCCTCACGAGCTCAGTTACCACTGAGAAAGTCTCCACGCTTGCAGGTAAAAGAATGAATCGGAATATTGGTGTCTCATGCATCAGAATGTTGGTGTCTCCAGTAGTGAAAATGTTCCTACTTCAGGCCATCAGTGTGACGCTGCATCTCAGCCAACAGGTCACCTCACCTATACCCAAATGCCCCTGCAAGCACTTGCACACTCCCACAAGAAAGTCCCTACGCAAGCGAAAGCAGGTGAGATGCTGTAGATAAATAGCAAGAATCTCGCGTCAAAACTGTTTCTGATTCAGGACATGTCTGCACCACAAACCTCCAGCTCAGTAGCAGCATCACCATGGAAATCTCCACGCAAGTGCTTGCAGGTAACATGTAAAAGGCAGATGATGCACTGTCTCCTCTGACACACCCTTTCTGCCTGAGCAGACGGCTACACCTGTTTGTGCAAGTTCAAGGATGCACAGTGAAGACCACGGTGCAACGAGCCCAGCCAAAGCAGCAGTGAAAGTGCAACATAAGGTATGCATATACAGATTATTATGGAAGCTTAGTTGCTGACACAGTATTCTATTGCCCACAGACAACACCGTCCCTGAAAAGCTCCAGCAAAAAGAAAGGAGCAAGCCACGATCCCCCATACATTGCTCCACAATCGCCAAGAACTAGACTGTGGACAGTCAAGAAAAAGCTGTCTGTTGCGCGAAGAAAATTTTATTCAGCCTCACAACAGCTAAAAGAAAACAAGAAGAGAATGATTGACCTCAAAAGCCTTCTAAATGAAATAAAAGAAAAACAATTGATTTCTCCGAATGGGCAAGAAACACTGGAGGCATTTGGAGAACTGCCACGAGAGATTGTAAAAAGTTGGCGCTCTAACAAGCCCAAATCACCATCACAAAGAGAGTACATTGAGAAGATGAGGAAGTTCGCCACCTCACTATTATCAGTCTCCAAGGGCAAATGAATATGTGGCCAGCATTTTCCCCAATGGCCAGCAGGCAGGCAATTCGCACCTGGCTCAAAGTGATTGATGCATGGCCAGGGTTTACAAGTTAAGCTCTCAATCACATCAAAACGTCATTTTAAACAAAAAATGAACGAGAGCGGCTTTGCTGCATGATGCTAGACGGAATGAGTATTAGGAAAAGGTGCGAGATGGACACTAAGACAAGGAAACTGATTGGCTACGTTGACTTTGGGAACAGTCGTAGTCCACTAGACACAGATGACTCCTCACTAGCTGGAGATGCTCTCGTGCTCATGGCAGTTGGCGTGGCAGCTCCATGAAAAATTCTCTTTGGATATTTCCTCAAGAATGGACTCAGTGGGGAGCAACTGAAAAATATAGTTAATGAGGCCATCGAGCAGCTGACAAAATGTTCGCTGAACGTCGTTGCTCTAGTATGCGATGCTCTAGCTGCTAATGTATCCATGGGCAAGCTTCTTGGCTGTCGGATCCATGAAGCCACAAGTGAGCAGTTTGTGACGGCCTTCCCCAATCCCTGCAACCAATCAAGGACCGTGTCCCTGGTGTTCGATGCACAGCAATGAATATGGAGTAAGATATTAAACTCTGATAAAGTGTGATTCGCCTCTAATATATTTATTGTCTTTTGCAGTCAATCGAATGGGGCTTTATTAAAAGGCTGCAAGACCTGCAAGAAGCTGAAGGTCTTCGAGCAGCAAATAAACTCCTGAGGGCCCATATTGAGTACTACAGACAAATTATGAAAGTGCGACTGGCTGCACAAACATTCAGTGCATCAGTGAGCAAAAGCCGAAAGCTTGCCAAGGAGCTTAGAATACAAAACTTGGTTTGGTTTATAGGGGTTTAACGTCCCAAAGCAACTCAGGCTATGAGACGCGGAATACAAAACTTCAATGGGTCCGGTGGAACCGCAGAATTTATTGCTGATGTTGATCGGTGAGTTCCGAAGTAAAATTTTCGTTTGCATAAGTAATGCAATCTTCTTTTGATGTTTCTTTCAGGGCCTTTGATATATTAAATTCGCACAGTCCAACTGCAATGGATTTCAAAGCACCGCGGCGAGCAGCAACATTCATTCAATTTTCAAAAGCAGACGATGCTCCAACTATCTACAAAGCTCAGGTCTTTGCGTCTTCCGTCTCGCGAGCTCGTATGCATATCGGGGCGGAGAATGTCTGTCATAAGTTTGGCATTCTCATTGAAGAGCGTTGCAGAACTCGCCCAGAAGCTCTTCGATTCCACTGCTTGCGGGTAGGACTGCATATTGTGTTTCATACACTATTACTGCATGTCAATACACAAGTGTGCAATCCAAATGAACGAAAACTTTCAGTGCTGCTTTATTAATAAAAAGGGTGCAAGACCGTAGGGCATTGTGCATGGTGCTGAACCATGCAGCTGAAGGCACCTCATGCAGTTTCAAGGCAATGCGTTTTGTCCTAACTATATAGCGTATTCAAAGCACCAACAGTGAAAGCATGACAAGGTGACAGTGACGGGAAAGCACCTCTAGAACCTGTGCTAAAACCAATTTATAGACATAATGCTATCCTATTAGACATGTTTACAGCATGCAGTTTTAGTCTATCGCTGAATAATGAAGGCAACAACAGAAAATACCTGCCAGTCCAAACTATAGCCCAGTCTATTGTTGCTCATAAAAAACGTAGTAAAAAGACAAGTACAGAGCCACAGTAGGATTGCACAGAGTTACAGAATAAGCATGCTGCAATTCTTGAAAGGAGAGAAGAAAAGTGTTTTTCATGTTGTTGGAGTTACAAATGAGGGCAGTGGAGAGTTGAGAAAGTTAGCAAAAATGCAATGAAAATGCAAAACAATCATATCATTTTACCCCTGTGGAGGAAGCATAAGTAGTAAATACCACTGTATCAAAATATTTAAGAGCGTTCCATGAAAATAGAATTCAAAATGAAGCTATTATAGTCGACAACAAGAACTGATTAAAATATAATTATCAGAAATGAATGCAGAAGGCTCTCCAATTATCATTGCTGCAACAAACATGATGCAAATAAGCTTAGCTGACTAAAAGTAGAATCTCTTTGGCTATAAAACAAACAAGTTAAGCAATAACTATGCCCTTTTGAGGACTACTAGAAACTGAACTTACTGGAATAAGCTTTTCACTGTTATTTCGCATCGTTGCATTAACAAGAAACTACGTATGGAGATATGTTTTCTTCATTCTGTTTGCCAAGGCAGGAAAACAATTGCAAATTGTCATGGTGTTTTCCTTTCAATACAGCTACATTTGCACACACCGGTTCAGTCAAGATCACTTTGAAATCTCCTTTAGCTGCATCCGCCAGAGAGGGGGATAGAACAATAACCCATCGGCTCTGGAGTTCCGGTACGCATACAGAAACCTACTGGTGCATGCAGATGTGCGGCCTGTGACGACCGGCAATGTTGCCCCAGATTTTGAGGGAGTTGCAACAGTGGCCCATAAGCGTGTGCACAGAACCAACGATGATGAAGCTGACGAGTCACCAGATATGTACATTGCTATTGCCATAACTGACCATGACTACAGCAGTCTTGGATACGGACTCACCAATTTTAGCACTGAGGTTGTGACCTACATAGGTGGTTTTATTGTAAGGGTTGAGTCAAAGAGTAAAAACTGCACCTCGTGCTTAGAGATGCTTGTACAGGATGTCATCGCAAGTGTCCTTATTTTCATCAGAAATAATGGAGGCCTAATCATGCCTTCAGCGCTCGTAATTCTGAAGGCTCGAGATCTGACCGCCGGAGAAGACAGGAGGTGACGATGATTGCACACTTTACTAAAGGGACTCCAGGTAACGCGAAAAGGCGTGGGACATGCCTGTTTTAATACCCTGTACATCAAAACAAGCCTTGCTGAACCGCGCCAACAAACCTCGTTGATCTCGGCTCAAACAACCACAAATCATACGTAATGAGCGGCACAAGATTCACCACCACCTGGAAGTATCTTCGTGCGCGCACCATCGCGAACATTCTGCGCATGAACTAGAAAGGAATTCAACACAGCACGTAAGCAATCCGCAGCACCATTCCTCGTACAGCTTTTTTACGCGCACTACGAAGCACGCGGCCATGCTCGGTGGAGTTGCGAGGTTGCCAGGTTAGTACGCTGCAATTGCCGTTAACTCGCTGAACTTGGTCTAGGTCTCCTGAAACATGCAGAGAACCATGAGCGGAGTAACCAGATGGCTACCGTCCACGGTTATAAAAAAAGTGGAGAGGGTTTACATGGCAGTGCTGCCGCTGCTTTCGCTCAAGTGTTGGTTGTAGTAGCTCTATGCCTAGGGTGCCTCGATGCCAGTCCCGGGTGGAGACAACTTAAGCGACGCCGCCATATTCAGTCACAAAAGATCAGCGGCGCTAGCGTTTGTAACGGCCCCTTTCATGCTCTCGGCGTGCTTCAAAGTGCTTTAACTTGAACGACCTTTTGCAGCGCGAGCTGCACTGGGCTACCAATCGAGCATTTCGCGGTACATGGGAGAGGCCAGTTGTGATTCAATATGGAGGCGTCGCTTAAGTTGTCTTCTCCCGGGGCTGGCATCGAGGCACGCTAACCAACCCGAGATCAAAGCGCCATTTGTGGCTTCAAGTAGAAAACAGCGCATCTGGCATTTAGACTTGTAGCGCCATCTACAAAACCATTGTAGAAACAGCCACCTGCCGCGTGCTAATGATGACGTCACTGTTCAATAGTGTGGATAGAGGTGAAACTATGTGAGTATGATGTCAGGGGACGAAATGGTGGCGTAGTTTCGGTTTCTTGCAAGATGGCGGGCAATAAAATTGGTTGTGCCCTGTCATCCCTTTCTCCCCCTCACCAAAAAAATACCCCAAAACAGGTAGGAAAACTTTCCCGTTATGGGACCGCTATGTATGTATGCATTCGTTCTGCTATATATACTCTGAAAACAACAGGCACCCGCCGGGGACAGTTTTACACCGAATTTGGTTGGCAACTAAAACCCTATGGGTTGGGGCATAGAAATAAAGCCACAGTTAAATAACGGGGTAAACATTGTATACATGCGATTACTAATTGAAGCGTTACCACATCGCATCGCAAGCCGAATTATAGGCCCACCTTGACCTCCTAAACGAAGCAAATTCTGTTTGAGACTTATCTTGAGGGGCTGCCACGCGACAATGGGTAGACGTGCATCGTAATTTCTGAGATAGATGGCGCTAGGTGGCGATCGTTCCGCAAGGCGGCGTGCGTGCAAAAAGCATAGCCGAGAACACACAGGAACATACACGATTTTTAAGGAGGAAATTTCCAAAGGAAATATCTATGATAATTGTAGGGGAAGTTCTCTGTTGTTTGAGGCCAGGACGGGAGTTTTGTGGACTAAGACATATAGAGTCAGGTGCCACGAGATAGACACGTTGTGCGTTGCGTGCGGACTGGATGAGGAAATGGCTGAAGACTTGATACTTTTCTGTAAAGGGCTTCACCCTACAGTGGAAAGCAGCGGGGCTGATTTATCCAAGGCACTGAGGTTTAAGTACAGTGAAGGGAAAGTGGATTTTAAGCGGGTACAAGTAACCAAGTGAAGGTTATATGATTGGTGGCTAAAATCGAGACAAGAGTAAAATTTCACAAGTCATGGCTAGGTGGCTTGAACCAGCGCCCGATTTAAAGGGTTCAGCCTTATTTATCCATCCATCGATCCATCCGAGCATGGTGGCAATCCACCGCGTTTCGAAGGGAATTACATTCCATTTCTCGAGACGAGCAGTGCGTTCTTCGCTCGCTTTGTTCATCTAGTAAACAAAACAGCTAACACTCGTTAATTCAACGTCTTGCAGACGGTCGCGGCTTTCTTTTTTTCTGATGGACTGTACTTTGTTCCTGGAGTTATATTCATTTCGAAAAGGACGCACAGTTTATCGCATGTAGAAGAGATGCTCCGTCAAAGGGGCCGAAGCACACGATAACCCGAGTACGCAGGAAAGTTATATATTAGAAAGAAACGATGTGGTGGCTACTGACACCCTTCAAGCTTGATATATTGTTGTGGTTTTGGGAAAAATGCACCGACGAAACGTGCCGCTTATTTGTTCGCTCCTGCTAGCACAGCCGAGTGAACGGCGGTCTTGGCGGAGCCGGCCGAATCCAAGCTGCGTGCACACATCTACCCATGCACTTTGCATTCCTTGGCAGCACAAGTATGCGCTGCTATGGTAGGCTGTGAGCTTTCGTATTGCCTATGATTTAGTGCCCTGGAGCTGCATTAGAGAAGAAAGAGATTTCCTATGTTTGCCATATATTTTGACCACAGCTTAGAATGCTGTTTCTCACTAGCATCACACAACACGCTTGTTTGCGTCTTTCTAGCTTATAAATTCTGTCGCCGCGGGAAATGCGTACAATACAGGCCACCCCGTCATGAGCAGCAGTGTCCTTCGACAATGACCTTAACACCGCTACGACACCGTTGGGGCATGTGCTGGCGCGAGCGATTTCATTTGGTGTGCTTATACTGGCGCGAGCTATCGATTTCGCTTGCTGTAACACAGCGAACTTTTTCAAACCAAAGCACAGAAGAATATAGTGCAGAAAACCATTTTTAAGGAAGAAAACACTGAATAAAAAGAAATATAGGAAGTGAGTTTATGTGAAATTTCATTTGTGACGTTGATCAACTCATTCAGTAGAGTAACCATTTTTACATGAAAAATAATCGACTAGAATGTGGGAAAAAAGCAGTCACATCATGCTCTCAATGCCGTGTGCATCTTTTACAGGTGTCCTATCACAAGGTTCTCGGAGACTGTCTACTGCTCAAGAAGTGGATTATTGCTATAAAGAGAGACACGGTTTCCTAATTTTGTAATTGACCAATACACTAAAGTATGCTCCAAATATTTCAAGCCAGATGACTTTGTCAGCAATGTAGCAAGTGGAAGACGTTTCCTCAAAGGAAGTGCTGTTCAGTCACAGTTCCCATTTCCGAAACCAGTGATCAAAAGATGGCCACCAAAGGAGCGACTACTACACTGCAACAAAAGGACTCAATAAGCTAAACAAGCACAGCAGGGTCTGGAGAAACATCTTACCAAGGCAACACTCAAGATAACGAGCCCCCTGCAAGCCCCAACGTTGCAGGTTGCGACTACCAGCCCGAAGATTTGGCAGTCCAACTGGAGTCTCCTACTGGCAAGCAATTTGAGCTTCAAGACTATTCTGTGTGCAATAACGTCAAGGCAGAGTTTCAGGGCAAAATTGAGAAATTTAAAGGCCTCTATAATTATGTAACAAATCTGAGAAGTTTTGTACAGAAATTAAAAGATATCCTTGAAGTAGAAAAACAGAAGAATGCCGAGCTTGCAGCACAAAACGGAAATCACCTGCAACAGCTTGCAGTGACCACTCAGCAGCTGCAAGAAGTACAAGCTGTAAATGAAAAACCGCAACAGAGGGTGTTCTTACGTGACAGAATCAAGAATGACGATAGCAGCATGAAGTTTTACACAGGACTGCTCGACTACCAGGATTTCTAGAAACTGCCGCTGCGGTTAAAACCAGGCGAAAATGCATGTAATGTGTATAGCAAGAAACAATGCCTGCCCCATGATGATGCCAGGGGTCGACCTCGCAAGCTTTCACTAGAGGAAGAGCTGTTTCTTACACTGGTTAAGCTCAGCACAGGATTCTTTCCCCCGCACCTTAGCCACAATTTTGGTATCTCACCTAGTACGGTGTCTAGGATATTCTCTAATTGGGTGAGCTTTATGCATCCTCAGCTAGGGAACTACCTTTGTGGGCACCCAGAAGTATAATCAATCGCAATATGCCTGCCGTGTTCCGCGAGCTCTACCCCGCCACAAGAGTGATTACTGATGCCACCGAGATTAGGTGCGAGGTATCTAGCTTTCTTTTAATGCAGTCAGGTACATATTCAAATTTTAAATCAGCCAACATTTTCAAGGCACTTGTTGGTGTATCACCAAATGGTCTGCTCACTCTCACTTCGGAGCTTTTCATGGGGTCACTCTCCGACAGAGAAGTTGTGATTCGAAGTGGATTTTCTAAACCAGACATTTTCTTCTGGAGACACTGTAATGGCTGACAGGGGTTTCAAAATCGGGGACCTGCTTGAAGAAAAGGTTGGCCTCAACCTTACACCATTTCCCAGACAGGACCAGTTCGAAAAAGAAGACGTGCAGGAAGCGCAAGATATCGCATTTTGTCGCATCCATGTGGAGCGACGAATACAACGCATCAAGTGCTATCACATTTTTGAGCGCCGCATACCACTGTCCCTTGGCCCGCTTTATTAACCAGATATGGTCAGTCTTTGCAGTGCTCAGCAACATGCAAAGCCCTTTAATTCTATAATCCGAATAGAAACATTTTTCAACTCTTGTGGTCTGCTGAAGCAAGCCTTACGTTTTATTCAGTCCTTGACCTGCTGCACCATAAAAGGCAACAGAGTGTTGAAATAGAAGGTTTTCAGTACGGCTTCCTTGTTGCTCCATTATTCAACGCAGAAACGCAACCTCTGGACAATGAGGAACTGCCACCCGAACCCTACAAAGTCTTCCCACTGCGTCCGGGTCACACCCATCCGGCCGAGAAGTGCATATAGCGTTCGCGATCATTCTTGAGTGTTGGCTGGCAGTTCTCGTCAAACTCGACAAAAAAGTGTTGAGACACAATGTCTTCTTTTGTTGCATCCTTCAAAGAATAGGGGCACTCCACTTCAACGGCACCCCACGGGAAGGGCTGACAGGTGTCAAAGGCAATCGCATCTGGTGATGCACCCAGCCATGGTTCCGTGGAGTTGACGAAAATTCTACGGTCAATGATCTCAACAGGATGGCCTGCAGCAATCATTGTGTCCTTATGTCGCAGGATTGCATAACGTTCATTTGCAATTCCGTATCTGAAAAAAGAGGCTTATGTTAGAAATGTGATGTTTTTCCGAGATTTATCTGTGTCAGTAGCAATTACACATACCTGATAGCTCTCACACGGGAAAGGTTCTTCATAGCTGTAAGGTTAGCTAGACATTTCTCCGTCCACTTTTTGCGGCTCATGATTACGCTAAATCGGGGCGCCGTCAACCAATGGCTGTGGGCGTGAAACCAAGACGTACTATTCCTTTGTTTTCTGGAGGCCCTCCCCAGTCGCTGGGCTTCAGCAGATGTAACAACTATCCCCCAAAAAGTGCATAAAAACAATGGATTAGCTTGTGTTACACATATATTGCGTGTCACAAGCAACGTTATAGGCCACATGTCTTAAACAGTTTGCGGCTTGTAACAGACATAAAAGAATTTACTGAAATGAACTAAACATACGAGTGATGCAAATACATTAAGCACTGCCGCAGTAGCTCTATCCACTGGGTAAGGATCCTGCCAAGGTGTCAGGCTACTGAAGCACAGAAAGTGTTCAGCTGTCTCCCACAGCTGTGGATGTCTGCTTCTTAGGATGTCTGATATTAACACGGAAAACCCATGCGGCACAAGCGACAGTCAGTCGCTCAGCAGAAAGACTTTTATCCGCTTGCTGTATCTGGTTTCGACTGCTTCACTGCAGTCGGCAGCTTGAAGCACACTAGCAAAATGTTGCATTCCACTCTATGTAGTCAAGGCATCAGCAAATGATTTTATGTCATCTTCTTGCTGCTCTAGTGGCTCACTTGCAGGATGACCGCTGTATACCTTTGAGCTCCAGGGAACAGCTTGCCCACATTCTGCAACATTTCGCCAGTGAATGTTTTGGACTCTGGCTCCTCGTACTGGACTTGTTCTTGGCATTTGCCACCACTGAGGCAAGTCAGTGGATGACATATGAGCTGTTGCCTCAGAGAATCTTTTTTCCTGAAGCAGCGTGACGATCCTTAGCACTGCTTGTAAATGGTTGCACACAAACTTTCCGGCAGCACATTCACAGTGTCCGCCAAGCACGTCACCTTGCAGAGGCAAGGCTACTGAAACTGTATATGACGGCTTCGTCTTCTTCTGGCTTCTGTGGCAGCTGGCCTTCACAAATACCATGTTGTTGCTGAACTAAAGACAAAAGTACTGGCATCAGCATTTGTGGCATGACTACTGCAGTCGCGTCCCGAAGAGTCTTTAAGGGGAGAGAACAGCGTAGCAGGACGAAAACGAAGAAACGACGCTGCACTTCGTAACACTGTCCCTTCGTCCTCGTCTTCTCAGGTGTCCCGTGTACTGCAATATTGCAAACCTGAAATAGTACCGCCATCTTACTTCATAATGAATGACTATCTGGGTGCTGCAGCGCTTTGCATTAGCAAGTCTTAAGTCTACGTAGTTAAAGAAATACGGCGAGGCCACTGTTCGCGGCGCGAACGCAATGAGTTTACACGAAAGGTCGCAAGATGCAGCTTAGGAACACATGCACAAAACAGGACAGCACGAATCCGAGCGCACACGAGAGTTCAACACTCGATTGTAACGTGCGTTCTTTCTTGCACGTGTCTTTAATTCGATCTTTCGAAGCAGCGCGTACAAATAAAAATAAGCAAATCAGTTCAATCAGACAGACCTGCACGTCAACCAGGCAGCGTAAAACAAAGCGAGCAAAGCCTATCGGGCGCCGACAGGCACAGCGTTTCTCCGTCGCTCCGCTTGCTCTTAATCAGTTCGGTTTAAGAACATTTAAACGCCCAAACGAAGTCCGGTTACTTACTTTGTGCAGGAATAATTCGCTGACACAGATGACGTGACGACGTAGCTTTCGGTGACGAGCTTGTATGCTTTCGACTGAGATTTCTTGGTCGCTGTAAACCGCGACACATATGCATCAATGTGTGCACTTCGAAGCGGCGGCAACTTGGTCAGGTCGCTCTGCCATAAACGCACCGGATACACGATATCACTGATTTTCGTTCAAACAATGCCTAACTGCAGGAGTTTCTCGTTGGACGTGTTTCTGGGTAGGTGGAGGGCTGTCTTGTAAGCCTTTCTGAGGATGGTGTCGGCTTGCTCTCTTTCAGTCTTGGTGGTTGCGTGGTACGGCAGGGAGTACGTGACTCGGTTGAAGATGAGGCTGTTGACGAGTTTGAGGGTGTCTTCCTCTCTCATTCCGTGTCTTTTCTGGGAGACTCGGCTGATCATGCGGCCCACCTGTTCCGCTGCCTTGCTTAGCAGGCTGACGGTGTGGCTGCACTTGCGGCTGCTTTGCAGCCACATTCCCAAAATTATAATCATGTTCTTCTCGGGGATGCGTTGTCCCTCGAGGGTGAATTCTAGTGTTGCCTGGGTGGGTTGTTTGCCAATTCTGAGGAGTTCCGATTTTTCCGTCGAGCACCGTAGGCCCCGTTCTTTGGTGTAGTTTTCCACGCAGGTGGCAGCCTCCTGCAGCCTCTCTTGCTTTTCACCGAGTGATCCCTGTGTGGTCCAGATTGTGACGTCGTCGGCGTGCATAGCGTGCTGGATACCTTGGATCTTCTTTAGTCTGTTTGCTAAGCCGATCATGGCCACGTTGAAGAGGACGGGCGATATCACGGATCCTTGGGGTGTGCCTTTGCAGGGGGTGTGAAAGACGTCGCTTCTCAGCTCGCCCAGGCCCACTGTTGCTGTTCTATTGCTTAGAAAGTCCCTGATGTAGTCGTGGGTTCTCTTCCCGCAGTTGGTATTGTTTATGCCCTCCATGATGGCCGCGTTGCTCACGTTGTCAAATGCCCATTTTATGTCGAGGGCCATGACCACGTATTCGGCCGCTTTTGGCATCGTCTCGAGCACTTCCTCCTTGAGTTGGAGTAGCACATCTTGTGTAGAGAGGTTGGCCCTGAATCCAAACATACTGTCCGGGTACAGTTGCTCTTTCTCCTGGTAAGATTGAATTCGTCTGGTGATTACTTTCTCGTAGAGTTTTCCCAGGCACAACGTGAGGGATATCAGCCTGAGGTTCTCTATTTGTAGCTTCTTGCCTGGCTTCGGAATCATTACGACGAAGGCATGTTTCCATTCCGCCGGAACTCTTCCTTTTTGCCAGAGTGTGTTGAGGTATTTGGTTAGTTGGTCGATTGCATCGTCGCTGAGATTTCGGATCAGGGAGTTCCGGATCTTGTCCGCTCCTGCTGCCGTGTTTTTCGTTGCCGATCTGATCGCTTCTACTACTTCTTCCCTCGCGATGGGTCTGTCCATAGTGGGGTTGTCTTCCCCGCGGTATTCTTCTTTGTAGTTTTCGACCTGATCTCTGCCGTAGCAGTTGATCTTGACTTCTTCTAATAGTTGTTGGTCCGTCCCTTGGTACTGGTGCGCTAGCCGCTGTATATCCTTGCTGCCTTCTGACTTGTTTTTGCTCGGATCCAGGAGAGCTTTGAGGATCTGCCACGTCCTAGCTGTGCCGAGGGTGCCACTCAGCGAATTGCTGAATTGCTGCCATCCCTAGCTGGCCCGCTGGTTCGCGTACTCCTCCGTCTGCCTGGTGATGTCCGCAATTTTTTTTTTGAGATTTCTGTTGAGTTTCTGTCTCTTCCATCGCTTGGTGAGTCCGCGGCTTGCCTCCCATAGCTTGAGGAGCCGCTTGTCCACCTCGGGTGTTTGCAGTTGGGCGTCAGCAACACCTTCAGTGAACTCGCGGAAGCGCTGCTGGGTGCACAGACCATCAGACTCGGAGGCATCCCCGCAGGACGGGTGCTCCTGATAAGGCTGGGTCGGGACACGCGCGGACTAGTCGATAGATACGCGGAGGTTCCGGACCGCCTCAGAAAATCCTTTAACATAGGGCCTATGCCAAAGAACATGGACCCTAATCTCCACGCAAACCGACGCAAGGCTAGGGCAGAATACGTCGAACGAGCGCTAGCCCCAAAAGACAACACTGTCTACACAGACGCTGCCGTCTATCCATGTGGAGCAGAACATGCAGCCGCAATGGTGGTAGTAGACAACGAAGGACACCTAGTGACGAGCGCCACGGCGAAAGTCGCTGGCGCAGCGGAGGCCGAGGAAATTGCCGTCGCGCTGGCGGCAGCAGAAGGCTATAGGACCGGCCGCCCCCTAAATATTCTCACAGATTCTAAAGAAACGTGCAAAAACTACACGAAGGGCTGAATTAGCAAAACGGCCCTCAGGATACTCAGCGGGGTAGCCCCTACCGAGTTAAACAAACCCAGACACAATCTTATTTGGATCCCAGGCCACGCGGGGGTGGAGGGAAACGAAAGGGCAGACAGCCTAGCTCGAGGCGAAGCAATCCGAGCAGGACCGTCTAACGCCCCGGAGTTCCATCTGCAAGCCTGCGGGGGGGGGATACGCAGAACTTTTAAACTTACACAGGGGGATCAGAATCAAATATCCACCACCACACAAAGCTCTGACAAAGGAGGAGGCCACCATATGGCGTAGACTACAGACAAACACCTTCTCCAACCTACACATACTCAACAAAATGTTCCCATCACAATACAGGGCCACCTGCCCGTGGTGCGGAGCCACACCCACACTTTATCACATTACTTGGGAGTGCGAACGCAACAAAGCATTCCACAAACACGAACACCCGAGTGCGGAGCAATGTGAGAGCCGTCTCACCAGCAGCGAGCTCACGGCCCAACGGGCCTTAGTGAGGCACGCGGGCGATGCAGGAAGGCTCAGTGGAGCCCTGGAATAGGGGCCCACCTTTGCTGAAGAGAAAACTCCGATCGCCAGCGCCAAGAACGAAGACGACGGAGCTTTCGAATCCGCGAATCTCTTGACTGTATCAATAAAAAGTTTCACTCACTCACTCAAACAATGCCTCTGTACCAACCGTGGCTCAGCACTGTAGCAGCAAAATCGCAGCTTAACAAGTGGTGCGTGCCCACGCCAACGACACAACGGCAGCCAGGCTGCGGCGGAGAGGCGGCTTTGGTGCGGGGCATCCAAGAGAAGACAAGGAAGGGTATTCAGCGTGCTGTCTCGCATGGACCATCGAGGAGAGCTTACCAGTGTCATGGCAGGCGCATTACAAGTGCTTTATTTATATCCGAATAGGATCGCGGAGAGCGCGCGACTCGGAGCACACGTGAAGGTGTGAAGTGCACACCGCTGCGGGCTTCCGGCGAGTAACGCGAGACGCGCTGGCGGTGAACGCGGCCCGCTCTCGCGTAGGTGCGTCCCTCGCATGACGGCGCTTCGCCAGAAATGAGCCTCTGACGGCCAATATGGTCAGGTACGACGTGGTGCTGGTGCGTCGCGGATAGTTTCAACACCGTATTGCCGCGAATATTTGCAGTGTATGTTCGTTTTTCAAATCTGCCGCCACATCACTTTATCGCTTTGTTTGCGACGCAAGACGCGACTAGATTTATCTCTATTGATCGCAGCGAGGCAGACCTGATTCTACGTTGTTCCGGGTTCCGGAATGTTCTAGGAACTTTGCGCTCTTTATCTCGAAAGTTCGCTATCAGCTTTAAATTGAGCACGGCCGACAGCGGCCGGCATTCTGTTCGACGACCGCCGAGCACGTTTGTCGCTTCGCTGCCGCCGAGTGATTGAGTCCATTTTGAGTGCAAGTCAGCCCAATAAACAGTTCTTTTAGAAGACCCTTTCGTCCGTCTTCATCGCTGCTTCGACTGCCGTCAACACTACGTGACATCTGGTGGAGGTGCTGTGTAGCCTTCCATGTTCCGGACGCCCCCTTCAAGTCATGAAGACAGCCCTGAGCGCTTCGCACCCGAGGACGAGCCAGCAGCTCAGCGAGCCAGCAGACGTCTCCAGGGGGAGGAGCCTGAGTTCGGGAAACTGCCGGACCGCACCAGACAGCGGGAAGACGCGGCTACGAGCACCGCAACCTCGACGAAGATGTCGACACCGTTCATACTGCAGCAGCCGCGGGTGCCGCCAACTTTCAGTAGATCCCTAGGCGAAGACCCTGAAGAATGGTTGGATCAATTTGAGCGCGTGGCGTCATTCAACAAGTGGGATGATGCGGCAAAAATTGGACACGTGTTCTTCTCATTGGAAGGCTCCGCACGCACATGATACGAAAACTACGAGTCGTCCCTTACGACATGGGAGCTATTCAAGAGAGAACTATTGAAGGTATTCATTAGTGTCGTGAGGAATGAGAGAGCCGAACGACTCCTCGAGTCCAGGATCCAGCTTCCGAATGAGCACGTCCGCGTTTACGTCACGAAGATGAAACGCCTATTTCGCCGCGCCGACCCCGGGATGACCGAGGAAAAGAAAGTTGTTTTTAATCCGCGGCGTAAAAGAACAACTTTTTGGCAGCCTCGTCCGCCAGCCGCTAAAAACGGTCGAGGAATTCATGCAAGAAGCCTGCACGATTGAGAAGACCCTCGACATCCGAGCTCGGCAGTACAACCGCCCTTCCTCTCCCTGTGCAATCCGATCGGACTCGCCGGCCACCACCAGCGACAGCTTGCGGGAAGTTATCCGCGAAATCGTCCGATAGGAGCTACGCCGATTACTGCCACCCTCCCCACAGCCAAAAGCAGCGACTCTGATGGATGTGGTACGGGAAGAAGTGCAACAGGCGCTTGGCACCCCGACGGCCACAGAACCCCAGGCCATGACCTACGCCGCTGCAGTAAGGAAGGCCCAGCCCCAACGACAACCCCCACGTCCTCCCCGAGATGAGCCACTTGTTCCACAACGCCGCCTCCCAGCCCCCGCCCGCCCAGCCTATGACCGACGCTCAAGCCCCAGGAAATGCGACGCCTGGAGGACTTCCGACAACCGGCCGTTGTGGTTCCATTGCGGTGAGGCCGGCCATATTCTTCGTCACTGCCCGTACCGACGTATTGGTCTTCGAGGATTTGCCATTAACGCCCCACGACCACACTTCGGGCAACGTCCGCAGGAAATCTACGAGTACCTGCGTCGAGAAGAGTACACGCCGAACCGCTTTTCGCGTTCACCATCGCCGTCAACCTCGCGCTTTGCCTCGCCACGCCGCAGCTACGCAGCCGCGGTACGAGGAAGGTCTCCCGGCCCCCGTAGGGGAAACTAAAGGCAGCAACCTCTGGAGGTGAGGTTGCTCAAGAGCGAAACGCCGAAGATCCTCCACCGACCACGCCCCATGAAGACGCTGCACCCGCGACACCGCATGAAGAACCGGCACTCGCTGCACCGACGCCGGACACAATGAGAACCCCAACCACGACGCACGCTGCCTTGAAAACGACGCCGCCACCCAGAAGAGCTTCGACCACACGCCCCACCCGCGACTCGCATACGCGACGAAGCCGTGATCCAACGCCGAGATTGACGTGCAGTGCAAGAGCCAGGACCTCTGACTTAGTAGTGACTATCGACTGCCGGAAAGTTACCGCATTAGGCGACACAGGAGCCGATTACTCGGTGATGAATGGAACATTCGTTGCGCAGCTGAGAAAAGTCACAACGGCTTGGGACGGCCCACAAATTCGCACCGCAAGGGGCCACCTCATTACGCCATCAGGACGATGCACAGCGCGAGTGACTTTCAAAGGACATACCTATCCTGCGACCTTTGTTGTTATACCGCAATGCTCCCGCGAAGTGATCTTGGGTATGGATTTCCTTAATGAGCATCAGGCGATCCTCGACCTGCGATCCAAGCTGATCACGCTTTCGACGGACGAAGCCATCGCTTCGATGAAAACTCGGGAAAATCACGTTGCCCTGAGTGTCCTGGAGGAAGAAGTGAGCGTCCCACCCCGATCAAGCGTTATCGTGACCGTAGGCGCTACGAAAGCCATTAAGGCTGAAGCCATCATCGAGGGCAACATGCAGTTGGTCCTAGACCGAGGAATCAGCATCGCAAGAGGCATCGCACATTTGCGCCACGGTCACAAAAGAGATCGCGAGAAGAAAGCATTCATCACTCCGGATGGGCTGTTTGAGTTCAAGGTGATGCCATTTGGTCTCTGTTCAGCACCAGCGACCTTTCAGCGAGTAATGGTTACAGTCCTGGCAGGCCTGAAGTGGCAAATTTGTCTGGTATAATTAGATGACGTCGTTGTTCTTCGCCTCGAACTTTGCTGAGCACCTCAAAAGACTTCGAACAGTACTAGACGCAATCAAGTCGTCTGGCCTAACCTTGAAAGCAGAGACATGCCACTTTGCTTACGAAGAGCTGCTGTTTCTAGGCCACATCGTTAGCAAGGAGGGAGTACGCCCAGACCCGCAGAAAACAGCTGCTATTGAACAGCTTCCACCGCCGGCCGATAAGAAAGCAGTGCGAAGATTTCTCGTACTGTGCGCATACTACCGACGATTTGTGAAAAACTTTTCGCGCATCGCCGAGCCCCTGACCCAACTGACGGTTTAAATGGGAAGCGCCGCAAGCAGAAGCCTTCAAGGAACTTCAGCGTCGATTAGAGTCCCCAACGATCCTTGCGCATTTTGATGAAAACGCCGATACTGAAGCTCATACCGACGCAAGCAGCGTGGGACTAGGCGCCGTCCTCGTTCAAAAAAGCGACAGGCTGAAGAAACTCATCGCATACGCTAGCCGTTCCCTTTCCAAGGCCGAGGCTAACTATTCGACAACTGAGAAGGAGTGCCTTGCCATCATCTGGGCTACGTCAAAATTCCGCCCCTACCTCTACGGACGGCCGTTAAAGGTGGTCCACCATCACGCGATCTGCTGGCTTGCCAATTTGAAGGACCCCTCTGGCCGATTCGCTCGATGGAGTCTGCGTCTACAGGAGTTTGACGTCACCGTCGTTTACAAGTCCGGACGCAAGCACTCTGACGCCGATTGCCTCTCACGAGCCCCTGTAGATGCACCGCCGCCGGACGACGATGAGGACGCCTTCCTGGGACCCATGAGCCCCAGCTCTTTTGCTCAGCAGCAACGCTCGGACCCCGACCTAAAAGGCCTCATCGAGTACCTGGAAGGCAAGGTTTCTTCACCCCCTGCTTCATTCAATCGAGGACTGTCTTCCTTCTGTGTGCAGAATGAGGTCCCTGTGAAGAAGAACTTTACAGCGAACAAAACAGCCTACCTCCTTGTTGTACCTACTTGTCTTCGCGAAGAAGTTCTACAGCCTTCACACGACGAGCTGACAGCTGGACATCTCGGGTTTACTCGCACCCTCCGCCGCATTCAAGACAAGTATTACTCGCCCCGACTGTCTGCCGATGTCGCACACTATGTGGAAACCTGCCGATATTGTCAGCGACGAAAGACTCCTCCCACACGACCAGCAGGATTTCTGAGCACCATTGAACCTTCTTCAAGGCCCTTTCAGCAGATTGGCATGGACTTGCTTGGCCCTTTTCCAACGTCAACATCTGGAAATAAGTGGATCATCATAGCGGCCGACTACCTGACCCGCTGCGCCGAGGCGAAAGCCCTACCGAACGGAACAGCAGCAGAAGTCGCCAAATTTTTCGTGGAGTGCATTCTTCTTCGACACGGCGCCCCCGATGTGCTCATCACGGACAGAGGAACAGCATGCACGGCGGAACTAACGCAAGCTATCCTGCGCTACAGCCAAACCAGCCACCGGAGGACAACTGCATACCATCCGCTGACCGCCGCCGCGGTGGCTGAGTGGTTATGGCACTCGGCTGCTGGCCCGAAAGAAGCGGGATCGATCCCGGCCGTTGCGGTCGAATTTCGATGGAGGCGAAATTCTAGAGGCCCGTGTTCTGTGCGATGTCAGTGCTCGTTAAAGAACCCCTAGTAGTCGAAATTCCCGGAGCCCTTCACTACGGCGTCTCTCACAGCCTGAGTCGTTTGGGACGTTAAACCCCCAGAAACCAACCATCCGCAGACCAACGGACTGACCGAGCGCCTGAACAAAACCATAGCCGATAAGCTCGCTATGTATGTCGATGGCGAACACAAAACCTGGGATGTCATCCTGCCTTACGTCGTCTTCGCCTACAACACCGCAGTGTAGGAGACCACCCAGATGACGCCTTTTAGGCTCGTCCATGGCAGGGAGGCCACGACCACGCTAGACGCCTTGCTGCCCAACGTTACAGAAGAAGAGAACGCCGACGTTGCCCCCTACTTTTAACGCGCAGAAGAAGCTCGAAGGCTTGCCCGATTATGGATCAAAGATCAGCAGTGGTCCGACGCCAGACGCTACAACCTACGAAGACGCAACGCGGAATACAAACCAGGAGACCAAGTCTGGGTGTGGACGCCCATTCACCACCGTGGATTGAGTGAAAAGCTTTTGCGCCGCTATTGCAGCGCGTACAAGGTTCTCCGTCGGCTGGGTGAACTGGATTATGAAGTCATCCTTGACACGATGACTGCATCCCAGCGACGCCGCGTACGACCAGAAGTTGTCCATGTAGTCCGTCTGAAGCCGTATTATGCGCGCTAAAGGCTGCTGCATTTCCATGCTCTATTTTCGCAAGATCCGTTTTTTTTTCCTTACTAGTCGCATTATTTGCTTTAATGCATCGGGTCGATGCTTCTTTGAGAGGGGAGTAATGCCGCTAATATTTGCAGTGTTTGTTCGTTTTTCAAATCTGCCGCCACTTCACTTTATCGCTTTGTTTGCGACGCAAGACGCGACTAGATGTATCTCGATTGATCACAGCCAGGCAGAGCTGATTCTACGTTGTTCCGGAATGTTCTAGTAACTTTCCGCTCTTTATCTCGAAAGTTCGCTATCAGCTTTAAATTGAGCACAGCCGACAGCGGCCGGCGTTCTGTTCGACGACCGCCGAGTACGCTTGTCGCTTCGCCGCCGCCGAGTGATTCAGTCCATTTTGGGTGCAAGTCAGCCCAATAAACAGTTCTTTTAGAAGACCATTTCGTCCGTCTTCATCACTGCTTCGACTGCCGTCACCACTACGTGAAAGTATTGTTCTGGTCATTTCCAGATCGACGTATCACCGGCTCTTATGCTGGTGATACGTCTGTCATGGCGCTGGCAAGAATGCCTCAGTGAGACAGAACTACACCGAAGAACTAGCTCACTTGCGCATGTGCCGCCCCGGCAGCGTCAAGAAAATCTTTTCCCGCGTATACCTGTTCGACTGCTCAATATTCCCATGCTTACCTGCAATCCACACCTCACATAAGAACAAGAACTGTACATTTCGTCTGGCCACAGTGTCGACAATGTCGTGCTCTGCGGTGAAGAGGCGTTAAGAGACAACGCAATTTGCGGCGCCAGAGCTGAACTTCAAAAATCCTTTTTTCACTTTAAGCAAAAATTACATTAACAAAAACACGAGAAATAAAAGGCAATAAACTGCTCTACGTAACCTGCTATTGTGTGCATTTTTACTTGGACCACCTCAGGGTGAAATTAACGAGCGCTTTGGCTCAAAATGAACTTTTTGCAACTTTAGTCTTTCTTTTTGTCTCGATTTACGCTGCTGCATCAGCTATAACATTTGTTATAGGTACTAGACATCTAGAAAAACAAAACGATCATTTCAAAAGTTCCGGGGGCAAGTTCAGATTTAAAACATAAAAGGACAAAAATGGTACATTTTCATACTTTTTTCGATTATGTTAGAATATTTATGCCGTATAAAGCTGCATGCTCCGAATTATACGAAAGCGAGAATCACGGCAAATATCATTGAAAAAGTTGTGAACCGCCGTGGTGGCTCAGCAAAGAATCCCGAGACGATAGAGCACGTATTCCAGGAGTTTTAGGACCCCATCTTTCACTGGGACGCCATCCAAAAAGCTATTAAAAAAGATGTTCCCCTGGACCCACACCGAGGCGGTGGCCTTGTGGTAGAGCATCCGCCTCGCATTCGGGACGTGCTGGGTTCGATCCCCAGTGCCGCCGGGTACCCACCGGTTTTTAATGGGTACAAGATTTCCCCCGGCCTGGTGCTCGGCTCTTCTGGGTGAGATGCTTGGGAACAGGGCCTTGACCACAGTTGCTCTGATAAATCAGCGATAAGTTCCGCCGTCAAAACCTTAAATCCGCCTCGTGCGGTAGAAGCCCATTTGTATCCCATTGTACCCCTACGGACCCCTACGGTACTAGATTTTCGCCAATTCAAAATGAAACAGGAGTGCCCTATGACTTAATCATGCTGCTAAGCCTCCACAGCTTCTGGAAAACCAGAATGCAGGTGCGGCATGCCGATGTAAACGTGCATTCTGTGCGAGAAAACTTCATTGCAAGTGTCGTGTGCCTGAGATAAGTGTACCGGGCACGAGCTGAACAGCCTGAACAGATTTTTAACCCTCATGTATCGGCGACTTGGGCTGAGGTGTTTTTATCTTTTTTGTAATTTTGTTTACTTGTCAAAATCGGCAATAAAGAAAAAAAAGACAAGTGGCCGAGTGGTTATGGCGCTCGGCTGCTGACCCGAAAGACGCGGGTTCGATCCCGGCCGTGGCGGTCGAATTTCGATGGAGGCGAAATTCTAGAGGCCCGTGTACTGTGCGATGTCAGTACACGTTTAAGTACCCCAGATGGTCGAAATTTCCTGAGCAATTCACTACGGCGTTCCTCATAGCCTGAGTCGCTTTGGGACGTTAAATCCGCATAAACCAGATCATAAATTTGGAAGTGTTCTCGAAAATTTGAATTGTTTATTAATTATTGAACAGAGTCTGGTTTCTAGCCTTTTCTAAATATTCAAACTACCCTCACCTCAAGAATATTTTTTTTGCAGAAATATTTCAGGCTTTGATTACACATATTAGGATAAGTTTCCATCAATTTTTTTGGACAAATTGGAGGTGGTCGAGCGCAACAGCTGGGACGTTTGACGTGGAATGACCCTTAATTAGTCTGACTCACCATTGAGAGAAAGCAAAGCATAAGCAAGAGAGAAAAAAAGGTAAGCCGTGGGTTTTCAAGTGTTTTCACTACCATCCAAGGAGATACTCGACTATAGAAAATGTTTTGATAGACTCTGACAAGGTGAACTTTTGCCCGCACTCGAAGAGGATAGTTTTCAAGATTTCTGCAACTTCACATCGTTTGGGAGTGGCTGCCAAAAAATTGGGGGAACTTAAGCTCTGCCTTTACGCATATGAAGCCATAGCGTTAGTTGCTCCATTTAGCGGTTTCTCTTCACACTCAGTGACTGTTCTTCGTTCACATTCACATGTCTATCACAACACAGTTTCCACATTCTTGTCATTGAACTCTTCCACATTGCAATTTAGGCACATAATGCTGCCTCTATTTACACACACTTATTAGCACTATGTTCAATATACACACAAACACGTTGGCCACGAAGGCGCAATCCTCCCAGACGAAGCTACGGGATGAGAAAAATTTATACTGCTGGCTACACATGTTGCGGCAGCGGCGTACATCAGATCGTGAGGATTTTCCGGTGGCCGCCACATGCAGGTTCACTGCTCCACTTCAAACGAAGAGGATAGAAACGCCATCATATATTTCTGTTACTTATTAATTTTGTAATTAGTACTTGTATAATTACAAACACTCGTAAGATACCGCAGTATGTGACAGAGCACAGAGCATACTTATAGAAGTCCTCTTGTACCTAATCCACACAAGCTTGCCTTCGTGGTATTGTAGGTTGCATACCTGCCCAATGACACAAGGTCTTCAGGTTCATAGTCCATGTAATTTTTTTCTTTCTGTAATACCAATTAGTGTATAAAGTGAAGTCCATAGGGGCATACGTCGACCCGTATGTCACATTACGAGTCATATTGTCAGTTATTGGAATTTCCGACAAGCGTGTGACGTCAGTTTCTGGCCACAACACTCATGCCGCCTTTCCCGCCTAACCGGGGGGGGGGGGGGCTTATAGCTGTCGTTTTAATACCCTTTAGCTTATTCTTATTATCTTACACAATCTCCTCGAATCTGCTCATTCTGGAACTTTTACTCATATCAGAAAATAATGGGAGAGCTATAGAGTAGCTCCATTCCAAGCCCATACTTAGTCATTAACGCAAGTCACACTGCGGAATTTGCTATAATCCAACTTCCCAAAACATTTTCCAATCTCCTCAGAGACTATTTTTCTTTTTTGGTTTTGAATCGTTTATTTGAGATGATAAATAAGGTTCTTGATTGACAGCCCCCGTTTGTTCGTCTTCATTACCGTGATTTCTGTACCTCTTGGACACTGTGTGATATTAAACATGGTGGTATTCACTACTTCCAGATTATACTCGATTTTCTGAGCATAAAAGACATCTTTTTATCGAGAAAGAACCTATCTCCGTACTTTGAAAACAGGCGAATTTTTAACTTGCCGCAATTCGCGTAGCTAGGCGTGTCCACGAGAGTTCTAACACACATATACTGTAGGCGTTTGTAATTTGGAGCGAAAAAAATGATTAATTCTGTAGGTGCGCCCTGATAAAAATATCTATAGCTTATTTCTTGATACAAAATCTTCCATTTCCGGAAAAAACAAAGGAATGGAACCGATTTGGGTGCACGGACCCGTTTTTCAGATGTCGACGAAGTTAAACCGTCGACCGACATAAAATGAAATACTTTGTATCTAGCGGTTAAGATATTTTAGAGCGCAGCTCTTATGCGCCAGTTCGTGGATTGATCGACGGCTCCGTCGGAGTAGCTGAGCACGAGGGGAGAGCCTAGCGAGGGTAGCGAGCGCGCTCCCCTCGAGACTGAATCTGCCGAGCGAACCAAAGTACCATCGCTCACTCATAGATGGCGCCATAGGGCGGCCATTACTACCGCATATACGGAAGTAGGCTGGCTCGGGACGGGGAGGTTTGCGGAGTCGTAGCACGCTCCGCTCATTTGGCGGGCGGTGCAGTCAAATGTACTGCACGCGATAGATTGTCCGCGTCGGCCACGCCACTCACAGCGTTGTCTTCCTAGTATGTAAAGACCATGTGCTTGAGAACCGTTCAATGGTGCAGCAGGTTGAACATATCTCCATCCATTTCTTCGACCACAGAGCCACCTTCATGACAAAGACTGGGAGAGGTGTGTTACTTGAAGAGTATCGGTGGATAATAAAGAGTGCTTTGTAACTGTTCAAACATGTACATGTCCCCAAAATTCTTTGCCACAATATATCGCAAAATCAAAACACCTACAGAGATGCGCTGAAATTTTCCATTAGAAAGTATCACAATCGTCCTTAGAATTTTTTATATTGACGCTCGGTATGCAACCTAATTAGAAGATGGGTGTAATTTTGTCTGTAAAGGTGGTTATCTTGCAAAAAAAACATAACAGCACATTTTAAGAAATGCTTAAAATTGTGAACTTGATATTTACGCAAATGCAAAGCCTATACACTTGAAATCTTCAAAAATAATGGCGTGTTCCGTAAGAAATATGCATACCCACTTTAGCTCTCCTGGAACGTGTTCATAATGTTACGAAGGCGACAGTGCGTTCAGTGGCACTGTACGGAGCGCTCGCGCTAGGCCAGCGGCCATTAAATCATGCCTCTGCCATCGATCGTCACGCCTCATTTCTCGGCACGTCGCCACGTAACATTTGGTGTGAGGTTGCGAGGTATCATCTCCATATTGGTCCTGGAACTCCGGCGTCCTCAGTCAGCCGTGGTCGTCTGCCGTGAGTTCTTGGCCGGCGTCGCCAGGCCATGCCCCAGCCATTAAGACCTGAACCGACCTCGCCACTCTCCCCTGCCCCGTCCCTCCGTCCCCACCATCTGAGACGACGAACTTACCGGACGCAATGACCAGACCTTCCAACCACACCGAGCCGAGACGCCGCCCACCTGCGAGGACACATGCCATTCGGCGCGTCCAAGGGCTTCGACCGTCGGCTACTGGCGGATCACGTCCCGGAAGCTTGGCGGACCAGGAATCATTCGCCCATCTCATTCATAGTGGCGGCCAGCGCCTCATCACTTTCTCCATACAGTTGACCCATTCTCTGAAGCTCGTCACCATTTCGTGCGTCTCTTCGTCAACAATCGGGTCGATCGCTCATGGCCCCGGGTAGCTTTACGAAGACGACGATGCCGGCAATGGCGCGGGATGGAGCACTCGTGCTAGGCCAGCTGCCATTAAATCATGTCTCGGTGTCAGGTGAACAACTAATCCTCAGGGGATTTTTGAGTGCGGTACATGCGCCGACAGTGGTGCGCCGACAGCGGAGCGCTGCGCGTGCCAGCCCGGCGTTGCGCGTGTGCGCGTGCAAATGGTGTGTCGGAGGCGACGGCGACGAAGAGCGTGGCGAGCACGAGGAGCGGAGAGCTGACGTGTCAGAAAACCGAGGTGTGAAGGGAGACAGCGAAGCGGAGGTCATGTCAATCAAGCGTGGAGGTGGCAGCCGTCTGACGTTGGGTCCGTGCTGCCGTGAACCTCCCTTGGATCACCGACGCAAGCCTCCAGCGTTCCTTGCCAGCTTGGAGGGGGCAGCCGATAGACTGAGGGTCCGTGCTGCCGAAAGGCACTCTTGGATAGCCTGCTTTAAGCCACTAGCGTTTCGGGATGCCGTCGACGGGACCTGGCTACGTTTTTCCTGCTCCTGCCAAGTTTCTGGGGCTGCTGACGGGAATCCACCGGCGTCTCCCTGTGGTGCTCTCCGCTTCTACTACCACCTGGCTCCCTTCCGCCGCTTTCTTCAGCGCAACGCCAGCTTCGCGTCGCAATACATCCACCCGCGTGCGCCCTGTCTGCAAGGCATCCCCGCTTCACATGGGATGCTCCACATCTGGTGGTCTTTCCTTTATTTTGTAGTGTTGCACGCGTGTTGAGTGCGTGCTTTTCTTGTTTTCGTTGCGTATTGGCCCCTTTCCTTTAAATTATAAATACGGCTTCGTGTGGTTTCCGCTTATCTCTGTGTTGTTTCGTTCGAACCTGCACGCGATAGCGTTCCCCTTCGGAAAGTCGGGGACGCGTTACCAATTCGTGATACTCTGCCATCGTTCATCGCGCCTCATTCTTCGGCTGGCCACCACATTATAAAATATTATATTATATATTGTATAATTATTATTACAATTTTATATTATTAACATCATCATAGATTTTATTATAAAGTACACAAGACGGCGAGTAAGGAATGTATGTTGTCATACTCTGAAAATTAATTACAAAAACGGTGAAATTCTTTTTTTCGAAATTTCAGAACTAAAGCTACAAAGCTAGCATTATCACATGCTCTAAAACATGTTGCACTATCTTTGTATTTCACAACTTACAGAGTGTTGCATGTGTCCTTCTTTGCGGAATTGCTGTTATGAGAATGGGGCGAGAGAGAAGCCTTGGGCACCAACTTGAAACTACCAATTGGTCAATTAATATGCAATAACTTCAATATGAGTTTAGGAGAGCCGTTAGTCGTGTAAAGAGAACACAACTATTCAGATCAAATTGAAGACCAAGCAGATTTTATTTAAATGTTCAGAGACTGCAAAAAATTGTCTCCTGACCCAAGACTGAATTTAGAAGATGATGTGTTTGCACTGGAGCACATGACCCAAAATTATAACATGCGCGATAAAGATCGTGCACGAAGGGTCTCTGACAACACTTTTGCTTCAGCTTTTCTTATCGTCGAAGTTGATCTCTCCTAAACATCTTCCACCATAAACCTTCAGACCCCAGTAGCCCACCTAATCAGATAAGAGATAGGTGTTAACTGGAAAAGTTGGCCACTTTAATAAGCAGTTACTGCATGCACACTAGCGGAGCAGACGGAATGCGAACATTCGTAAAACAGCAAGCATTCGTAGCGCAGTGTTACCTCGCAGGTGCGTGGTGAAGTCTTCAGCGCGGTAGTGCGCGTCGGTTGGAAGAGGATAGATCGTCTTTCTTTTCACGCAGGTTTCTTGTGGTGTCAGAAGCCACTGGTGTATACCTGTGCTGGCTTGTCTATATCAACACTTTTGTATTCCTGTCATACTGCGGAATCATCAATCCGGAATCATCGAGGAATCATCTGGGAATCAGCGACCCGAGTTCGCAGCCGCTGCTGCCATTTTGACGATCAGAGATCCTCGGCGAGCAGATTGCTGGCGGTCGTTAACTTGTCGTCTTTCTAAGGGAAGTTCCTCCATGAACCGCACTCAGTACCTCTCCCTTCCGTTGATCCAATTTCGACCTTGCGTACACAGTGGGTCACTCCGAGTGATGTTTAAGGCGTTGTTTCAGCGAGATCCCGCTACCGGGGAATGAACGAAGAGATCTCTACTGACCCGGGGAGTAGCAAGGTGCGTAGTGTTTTACTCCAGGTTCCCTGCCCTTTACCAAGGGGACAAGAACGTGGGTGGTAAAACGCGCGCACCTTCCATGTTTGCACTAAGGCCCGGAGTCCTGTCACCCGCTTGTACGGCGCTGATGCATCGGGGTCGGGATGGCCTGATTCGGCTGGTTCTACCCCACCGCCGGCCATTGCCGCTAGTGGCGCACGATGACACACTGACGTGCGACCTTTGAAGGCCAGATTTTCTCCGAACATTCCCCATTCTTTTTCGTGCTGTGTGTGCGATTTAAACCATTGGTTGGACATACTGCCTGCGATGGCCCTTAGTTGTGCCTTCAGACGTGTTTAGTTTCGCTTTTTGCTTGCGGCTTCGCAGGCCTGCTTTCTCGAGCTGTGGCAGGACATATGGGTTTTACGCTGCCTTCATGACTCTGTAGTTTCTTGGTTATTTGTGCCATAACCAGGAAGGCGCCGCTCCCTTTTTGCCACGGCGATGGAAGCTGAGGCTGCTAGGCCTCTTTTAGAACCCAGTGTGTCGGCAGCGGCCGCCCACAGAAAGCGCCTCTACCACCTCAGTGACTCAAGCAGCCAAAACACTATGGTGTACTAAGCGCCAAGTGATGACGCTTCCAACAACCACCGGTTCGTGCCGGTCGTTAGCGTGAAGGCCAAGCCCAGACGGCGTAGACAAGCCGAGTTGTCCTCATCAAGCCTGTCAACGGTCATCATGGCGCGCAGTGCCCTAGCACATACCGTCTTCTTTGTGCCACATTAACCAACCAGTAACCTGAACTTCTTGAACAGGAAAGCCTCCTCTATGCATCTCGAAAGTCTCGCACCGGAAAGGATCGAAGATGCGAGAGTCAACCCGTATAAAAACATCATTACCATTTATGCCGAGGAGCGGAGCTTCTCCAAGGCAACGGCACAACGGCTGGCGTAATTTACAGCGTCGACATCGCCGTTTGTGCCCCCGATTTGCCCATGCTTATCAAGCCGACGACCAAAAGCATTTCAATAATCGAAGTTCAGCGCCTGGGAATGTCTTAATGCATCAAGCTGACCTTCAAGGGTGACTGCACACCATCATACGTAAAGGTTAAGCACTTTCGACACCAAGTTCAACCTTTTGCACCTAACCCGCTACAGTGCAGGAAATATATGAGGACCTATCATGTGAGCGGCGAATACAGCACCTCCATTGTGTGCCCATGATGCTCCGAGCCAAACAGCGGCGACATTTGCCGCCCGACTGCCTTGAAGGACGCCAACTGCCGTGGCCCTCACGACTCTTGCTCGAAAGACTGCCCCGTCTAAATACGGAACGGGCGGTACTGAAGCAAATGATGCGAGACCATTCTTCGCACAGAGGCAGCTGAAAAGGTGCTACGAGGTCGTTCGCGTGGCCGAAGGTCCTCAAAGAAGGCAGTCACATTTGAAGGGACGGCCACAATCGCCACTGCAGGTTATCCGCCTTCTGCAACAACCGCACTAAATGAAAGGCGTCCGGCGTTTGGTGGCACCTTTTGTAATCCCTCAGATATTACCTGACCCCCAATACCGAAGACTTGTACGCCTACTGGGTCAGGGACGTTGCCGCACTCCCAATGTCCGACGCCTACGACTGACACAGGCAAAAGCCAAGTTCCTGATCGTGGCCAAGATCTGCAAGTGATTGGAATGCTCATGTTCTTGATGAACGTCCTGCGGGCTCTGCTTTCTAGCCAGCGCACGCCAGCAGCACACAATGCACTGCAAGCACTGAACGCGCTACATCCAGTTCTTGCGGCTCAGCTTAACTGCAGCGAGTTCATCAGCCAAGAACCTCCGCATGAATAGGCACTGCGGTATCAAAGGAAACCGCATTGCTTTGCTACCTGAGGGACAAATTGTGGCGGTGCTCCTCGCCTCTCCTCTGTTCGTTTTCAATCGCCTCATCCCTCTTCACCAGTGCCAACCGGAACACCCTTCTGGTTAACCCCACCCTGCCTTCGCTCTCTTTTTTATCTCTCTCTTGAAGTGACACGGTGCAATAAACACGTGTGGTCTAAATTACCTGCGCCTGCCTTCTTTCGCAGCGAGAGCGCAGGCGCGCATTGAAGAGTGGCTGCGCCCTCAACTTTCTCAGGGGCGAACCCGCGTTATGCTTGTGAGGCGCACCTAACACCCATCATTGGTACTCCAGACTATTCAGGACATGTATGGTGAGAATCGTTTTTCGGATCTATTCGCTGTCTCGGTGTATTACGCGCGTATTTTTTTACCGCCTTTGCGGTGCTCTTTTGAGATTTTCGTTCGTTTCTAAGAAGATTTGAAGAGGACGAACACTCTTGTTTGTTTTGTTTTTCATCGAGCACATGCAGTTTCTGCCTTCAAGCTTGTAGTGCTTTAAGAACGAGAACGGCGGTAAGTGCACCCCCACCCATGACTGCTCATGATTCGCAATATTCCTGTCGCCTTCGCAGCGCTTCATCTAGTAATACTTAGTATGTTTTGTTTGTATTTTAGGCAACTTCTTTTTATCCTTCTTAGAAACCCCAGTGCTTGCGATGTGTTAGTCCACATGCACTGCTACAAGTGCCACATCTGCATTCCTGGGACAGCGGGAACAGAAACCAATTACTTTAGTTCCGCCTCCTTGCAAGCTCAAGGTCTGCTTTTGGGAGGTTACTTAATGTGATCTTCGGCAGCTTACTACTGAGTGCTTCTACTATTCTCACGCTTACTTGATGATACATGTAGCCTGCGCTCGGAGTTCACGCAGCGTTGCTTGATGCTTCTCTGGGCATTCGATTTAATCGCTGGCGTTCTTCGCGTGCCCACCCGTACCCAGTAGCCAAGAACATCCACTTAGCCAACATTCCATTGTTGCTTTGCAGTTCGTAGAGCTCATGCCTGTTTTTAGAGTGACTTGCTAAGGCGTAGCTGACATAGCTCATGTGTGTATACAAAAGATACAAAGGTACCCGATCGCATAGCCACTCGTGGCCCTTACTGAGAGCGTAGCACGCTTTGGCCGAATCGTTTTCCTTGTGACAACGAAGGGAAATATATAAACTTGGGATTTTTCCAGTGGTATGACAACGGTTCTTCTTGCAAGGCAACCGTCCAGTTTTCAAACAGTTGAAGTGAACAACAATGCTACAAACCGGAAAAAATTCAATTTTCTCGCCTCAAGAAGATTAATACAGCCTTGAGTTGCCCATCTTCCCAGACATTCTTGAAGGTGCTCCAGAAATGAGTTCGAGTTCGCGTCCTTTCATATCACGTCGCCTTTTTTCCCACATTGCGTACAACACTACCTCCTCACCTGAAATTCAAAACCCCAATGCCGTGAGAGAATGGACGGGGGGGGGCACGATTTAAATTTGGCAATTAAGCATCTGTCAAAAGGAGGGCTGCACAAAGACAAGTTGTGAAGGTCTTTAGGGCTTCATCTGCGCCCGTGAACTTTTTCAAGAGCGCACAGAGCCTGCTTCATGTTTGCGCAATAAAAAGAACACACACACACACACACACACACACACACACCACACACACACACACACACACACACACACACACACACACACACACACACACACACACACACACACACACACACACACACACACACACACACACACACACACACACACACACACACACACACACACACACACACACACACACACACACGCACGCACGGACACACGCACACACACGCGCGCACACACTGTGAGGGTGGATACTATTCCTTTTTTGGACTCAGCAAAAAACTTTGTTCGGTCGGCGGGGTATCGGAGTTTGTTTAAAAATGCGGAATGATTTAGAAATGCAGTGCGTCAAGACACATCATGCGACCTATTTCTTCTGTCCATCGGTACATTAGTGGAACGGGCAGTCCTTCCTTCTTTCGGACTCACCTACTTTATGTCCATCGATGATAACTGCAATCACATTATATTTATTTGCGATTTGTCGCGAACTGTTTAGATCCCCTCGAATGTAACAGTTTACTGCTGCCCCCAGATACTCCTGGCTGTCTCTTTCTTCTATATGGGTCCGACAGTGACCATACACTCAGCACTTCTTGGTTGTTTTCAGAGTATAGATTCAATGAACGGGATGCTGAAGCTATATTTTGGATCTCTTCCGTCAACATTGATTTTAGAAGTGCTAAGAGGTGGCTGCATTCAATATGAACATCAAAAGCGCCAAAGTCATGTTTCAAATTTATAGACCACTGAAATCAGGTAGAACAGCTATCTCCCGTGGTTGTAGCCGCGGTTCCCGCCCCATATGTTGCAGTAAATGCTGAAGGATTTTGTACGTGAGAACACGTTATATTCTCCTTGTTTTCGCGTAGAGTAGCGTCTCTGACGGTGCCTTTTCACTTCAGATGGTGGTTTCAGAGGCAACACTTCCGAAGTTTCAACTTATCTTTTGAGCTCTTCAACAGCGCCTTGTTCAAGAACAAAGGTTCTATCCGGTGCCGATGTGTGAGAAAAATCTGCAGTTAGTTCCTTGAAGCGGCCATAACAGTTTCCACCAGAGATGGGCATCCTCACTAGGGCGAACCCTCACGAGGGCGTCGTCACCCACAGCTCAAGAGGATTCCACTCGCTGAGGTTAGGGTGAGGAATGATGGACAGATGAAAATACGTGAGGACGATGATGAGGAAGGAAAGACATGATGAGAAGGGCAACGGAGGGAAGACATAATGAGGTGATGGTGAGGGAGGGAAGAGTTCACTGTTTAAGGGCGAGGGTAGTTGCCCGAAACGTACTCCGTTCTAACGCTTTTGTCTGTGCCGCACGTTACGAATTCCCGTTTTAAAGTGCTACTTCTTAGGACGAATATCCCGGGGAAGACGTAGTTCCTTCACTCTGGAGGTACACGAGGCGAACACAGAACGCGGGTGCAGCGCACCTTCTCCGTCGCCGTGATGTACTACACCGCCAAAAAGAGCGCTCTTCTAACTCAAACACCTTTTTTAATGTGTAAAGTATTCGCTGAAACACCCTGTATAGTGCGCTAACAAGGGGCCACTGGCCGGGCCGTGCGGGGGGCTGCCGGTCCAACAGGATCCATGGTACCGCAGTCAACCTATTCATTATCAGCCCCGAGTCTGTCGGACGATCACAGTGTACAGTAAATTATATGGATTATATATCTAGTAAGGCTGTTGAATTCCCAAGTTCTAGGCCCTCTTTGCCGGAACGAAGTCCGACTTCTGCTCAGTGAGGGTTCACAGAATTGGCTGCAGGGCAAGGAGTAGGAGAAAGAGGAGGAAGAGGAAAGGCAGGGAGGTTAACCAGAAGAATGGCTTGTTGGCGGCGTTGGTGTGGAATTTTTTTATTCATGCTCTGAGTAGTTGTGTGCAGTCATATCTTTTACATTCTATTTTCTCTGAACTGCCATATAGGAAAGCGGTGCCGCAGTGTGGTGGACAAAGGCGAACGCTGTAATCTTACCATGAAAATAAAGCAGCACCTTAACCACCTTGGTCTGAATCATCGCTCGCTCCGCCTTGCTTTGTACTATGTGGTAAACAAAAAAAAATTACTGATCTCCAAATAACATCAACATCTCTTGATTATTTCTGCCCCTGGCAAGACCTGTGACCGCGTAATGGCGCGCCTGATTTTATGAACCAAATTTCGAGCAGCCATAGTAGGTAATTGACACTCAGCGTTTGAGTAAGTCGTAGACGTGCAAGCAAAAAAAAATCACGGGCGGTTTCGCTTGGGGTTATCCGTGAATTATCGTCCGCTAGCACCGTCAGTCCTGTTTTGCATGGTTTATCTTGACTTCCTAAGCTGTTGCTTCGCCTGAACATGTTTACTTTGGTTGATATGTCTTATGATGTAAGTTTGCGTGTTACAGCATCATTTTAGACTTGTACTGCGGTAGAATTGGTCATTCTCTACACTCACAGATACCTGGTAGTCCTGATTCCGCTCCAGGCGCAGACGTGCAGCGGTTAAGCTTACGGCCACTGCCCTGCGATGGCAGGTGCTGCCATCATTGGGGCTTGTGAGACCTATGTTTTTCCTCAGAAATCTCTCGCGACTACACATTAAATTGAACTTCCACGGTGGCCAGTTTGCTCATAATCCGATGGGCAGCTTGTGATGACGTCACAACGTCTCGTGATAAAGGTGGCCCACGTGTAGAAGCAAGCTTCGGACAGACAGACAACCACTTTTCGGCGGATTGGAATCGCTAGAGCATTAAAATGGCAACCACAGGAATTGTTCACTCCAGACTCAGAGAGTTAGTGATTAGTTGTATAATTCAGCCCAAATGCTGCATTTTTGCGAGCCGTCGGGTTTTCAAGTGTCCTGAACAATGTTTTATTTTAAGCGATAGCATAAGAGCCTCACTTCTGCGGAAAGCCGGCACTCCACCGGGGGCCTTAAAATAAAATAAAAAAATTTAAAGCCGGAGGCGCGGGATCCGTACTCGCGGCGGCACTAAAAAATCGGTTGCGCTGGCCGCTACTTCAGACCGCTATGCCGTCGCCACAGCTTTCTTTTAAGCATGATATTTATAAGATTGAAGATATTTTCTATTTACATTAAATAAATTATTTACAAAGCTTTTAGGATACGCCAAGAAACCCATAAAAAATAGAGCAACAAAGCAGTAGACGTGAGGTACAGGCTGAGCGCATCACCAAGAAGGACTGCCACTCCGGTTTTAGGTCGGTCGGTTCATACACTTCCCTAATTTGAACAATCAGTTGGGAGGAATCCTAACAACCCGCCTGTACGAAATGTCAAGCTCTCGTGATGATGATGAAGATGAAGTTTTCAGGCTGAATGGCACGTGCCTACGGCGCGGGATTGGCCAGGGTGCATTACTGATACAAACGCACACTTGGGTAAGGAGTGGAGTAATTGGATAATTTCGTGAAAAAGACTCGAATTTGGATTAAATAGATGATAAAAAATGGAAATAGAAAGCTGTCAATTCACACTTTATCATATGAATCTACCTGATGCAATAATATATCCGGGAATAAAATCGCACACTGGTTTCAAGGCATATCCCTTCGCGCTTGCCCCAAAGGACAGGAGGATCGGAATAGATAGAGGTAGCCCCAGTCGAGCGAGGGTGACCTCCAGGTATGTTCTATGAAGAGAAGCGAAGCGCCGGAAAAAAGTAAAAAGTGATCTATTGACTCAATTTCGCCACAAGGCTCACACAGGTTGGTCAGCGATAACCCTGATCGACATAAATAGAGAATTAGTTGCGGTATTCAGCAAAAAAAAGAGGGTCAGGGACACGTCACATTTCCTTGAACTGCACATCCGCACACTCCAAGGAAATGCCAGGTGTTGAAAATCCGCTACAGCAAGGAGAGGCTCACGGCTTAAGTAGTGGACGCACTGGAACCGTTGGAATCGTGCTGCAGTCAAGAAGACAGTAGTAGGGACGAACAGGACAATAGGTCCCCCAAGGGCATACTTAGGTAAAAAATCAGGCCTCTCATTAGAAGCAACGCCACAGTGCCCAGGGACCCAGTGAAAACGTGTCTCTGTAATATGTGGCGGAAGAAAGAATCGAAGGGAATGGCTCATGGGAGTATCCCTCGATTTTTCGAGCGCTGTAAAGACGGAAAGGCTGTTTGAAAATATAACAACCTGAGAGATACTGCAGAGAATCCTTATTAAGGCACACTCAATGGCCCGAAACTCGGCGACAAAATTAGGGGTATAGTCAGGGGCCCGAAATAAATAACTGCAATCAAGAGCCATTGAGTAAATGCCTGTGGCTGGCTTTTCATTTTGCTGGGAGGCAACTGTAAAAACGGCAATATCGTTAGAAAAATTATCCAGATACTCCACAATAAGCCCATTAAATACACTGGGAGAAAGGTTCTTAGCATTTCCTGGGAGCGTGTCATCAAAAGAGTCTACAGTATCAGCGCGGCGGTGGATAACTGGTACTACCGAATTTATTGATACAGAAATTTTTGACAGCAGGGAATTAGTGAACACAACTTGAGGAAGCTTATACCTATTCCAAAAAGTACAAAAGAATAGAGATGGGTGTGTTGTAAATATAGCGTTAGCCAATCCAGGAACACGCTCCAAAGACCTTAATAACGTCCGCGCAGTAAGAAGCTGGAATCGCAAATTTAGATCAGGTATCCGCGCCTCCAAGTACAGCACAGCATTCGCCACTGATTTAGGCAGACCTAAGCAAAGGCGCAGAGCGCGTCGCTCCATAACAAACAGGGGCTGAAGATTATACCTTGGACACCTGGAAAAGACAACAGAGGCGAATTCAAGTATTGGGCGCACATAGACCTTATAAAGAAAGAGCAAAGTGTCCCGACGCATACCAAATTTTTTGTTGCTGATCCTAACCAACCGGCCATGGGCACGCTCACCTTTAAGCGCAATGCTTCTAATATGGGGCCGCCAGTCTAACTGCGGGTCATATATTATACCCATGTAATTAACTGAATCAACTTGCGGGATTATTATAGAGTGATGCGACAAAGAAATGTAAAGAGGAGACGACTGTGGGAAAACAAGGACGGCACACTTGTTGACATTTAAACTTAACATCAGGCTGTCGAGCCAAACTTCCAGATCATTTAAATACTCTTGCAACAATTGATACAGGATATGAATATTTTTGGCAGAAGCGAAGAAAGCAATATCATCCGCATACACATAAACTTTGATGACCATGTGAATAGGGATACCAAGCATTAGTATATTAAACAACAACGGCGACAGAACGAAGCCTTGTGGGACACCTTTAGATGAACGTATGTGTTAAAATTTAACGTACTCTTTGTGCACAAGAATGATCTGTTCTTTAAGAACTCTCTTATCCACGCGACAGGTACCAGGGAGGTTGAACACCAGCTAGCTTTTGAAGCAGAATGCTGTGTTCAACACTTAATACGCCTGACCAAAGTAATCAGAGCTGATACCTCTCTTATCTTCATAGGAACCCTAATACGGCTCTCCAAGTCTATGTGCGCGGTCCAAATTGAACACCCACTCCGCAAACCAATCTGAGCCTCACTGAAGCCTTGAAGAGACAGAACATGATTCGTGAGGGGGCTGCAGACTACCCGTTCTACAAGCTTAACTAAATTTGATGTGAGAGCAATCGGCCGAATATTGTCGAGATCAAAACCTTTTTTCTGGTCTTTTAGCATTAAACTTATTTTCGCTGTTTGTCAAGTTTGTGGGATCCAGGCTTTTCCCAAAGACGAATTGACAATCTGTAGGAGGTCCGGGACAGTCCTGCAGTGGTATCTTCAGCATGCCAACTATCACTCCGTGAACCACAGAGGCAGCAGACTGCAGACAATTTACTACAGACGCTAAATCAGATACAGAGACCTCAGTGAAGTCTGCACTGAAATGAAATGGGGTCGAAGGAAAGGCAGTGCGAGCAAGAAAACGCACAGCAAGGCCTTAAGCTATGAACTCCAATTGGTATTTTTTCTTCCCGAGGGGCAGCACTGTCAACTGAACGATGTGAGAAGAGGGCAGAACTTTAGTACGTTCCACGTATCTATAGAGAGATTTCCGGTTGACTGGGTTGGACAAATAGGTGTTCAGATTTGCATTGTGTTCATCTTTAGCCTTAGATATGAACTTTTAAAATATGACTTCAAAGATTTTGTTATTTATCCAGTTCTTAGGGCTCCGGTTATGCGCTAATCTCATCGTTGCGCTTTCCTCTGATGATAGGTTTTTTCGCAGGCTTCATTCCACCAGCTCGATGGCGTCTTATTTTCAACGGCTCACTGAACCGTAAAGACTGATCGCCGAGTGGCGTCGAACACGGATGTTAAAACTTGAGTACCCTGGTCAAATTTATCCAAGGCAACAACCGAAGGGAAGGCCTCACCTAGAAGTCTGTTGAACAGTGTATTATTGACTAATTTTTGTGTGTAACCAGTCACCCTAAGCGGGCTGCATGCAATAGTGAAAGTGATTAGGTAGTGGTAACTTCACGTACTGTGGTTAATTGGGGACCACGAAGATACTCCAATACCATTGACAGCTAACTTAAAAAAAAATAGCTGAACGAGAATTTGCCCTCATGCATGTTACGGCGCAACTCTTGTAACAGCACACATCATTTGCTGACATCCAAGACCAAAGTAAATGCCCGCTGTTGTCTTTCCTGAAACCTTAAATAACATGATGCGAATCGAAGTCCCCAGCCAGAACTACATTTTTGTTGTTGCGCAGTAAAGCATCTAGCGCATCCGTCGTACGGACCCCTAGGTAAGTATATATTCGCTACTGGAACACAGGCACAGTGCGGCATAAGGATGTCAACTGCAAGAATCTCACAATCAGGTTGCATTAATTTATGAGACAATTTAGCACGATGGAACAGTTTTGTTGAAAGCAATGTTTCCTATCCCCCACCCCTGCCGTTTGGGCGACCAACTCTAAAAACAGAGGAGCTTTTAATTGTAAAAGGACAATTTAAAGAGAGCCACAATTCTTGTAGTAAAATAATGTCTGGAGAAAATTTAAAAATTAGCTGCTGTAAATTGTGGAAAGAAGATGCGATAGAGCGACAATACTACTGGAGAACAGAAATACCCACCATGATTACTGCTTTAAATATGAGGCAGCAACAGCCTCTTTCAACATGTCTGATTTCTTTGCAGTTCCTGGCGAACCATTCTCGGTCTTGCGGATGGTGAGATTTAGAAGGACGAGAGGAAGCACGACGCTTCTGAGATGGAGATGCCATTTCAACATCTGACTCACAAGCGTAAGAGAGGGGGACTGGGTCAGAGACATTTACACCCACCGGCGTGGAAGCAGAAGAGGTGGTTGGTTGAATATTGTCAACAGTTACACAGGAGGCAGACCGGTAGACGAGGTTTGGCTGTCTAACGCCGATGAAGCAGCCTGCGCGGAAATTACTTCAGATAATGCATCACAGAACGTAGTGATCATTGGGTCAAATACACTAGCAACAGCCTTCGTGCTGTGCTTACAATATCGTCGTCTTCATCCAGTAGCCGCGTTCACGAGAGTTGTTGTTGTTAGTGCCAGTCTCACGCTGTAGTTTGAAAGCGGGGTCTTCATCATGCTCCATCCGTCCGCGTGGAAGCGTCTTCAGACGAGCATGTAGGAAACCGCACAAAATGTTGCGAAATTAAAAGCAGTGAATTTGGAAAGACCCAGTGCAATCGCGATGTCATCGGTTAATGGTAATTAGGCGACCGACAAAATTTCTTTGTTCTGAGTATATTCTGTGCTTAGCACTTACTTTAATTATCGTGGTAAACCCTATTGAATTGCTGTCTAAATACTCTTGGCGTACATTAGTTTTTGTACACAGACACAACAACGCCCTGACTGATTTTAGCAGTCCATTTTAGCACAGTGGGCATGGCAGCAGCAAACGAGGCAGCATGCTAAGCAATCCTTTTTTTTTTGCTATCCAGGCCAGTGATTTCAAATGCGCACAGTGATTCAAAATCTACACATTGCTATAGGAGTGACCATCGCTTTCTAGTGCTGCTGTCCTGCCCGCTGTGCGTTAGCGTTTTCTTTCTTGCGTGACTGCATTATCAAAAGATCTGTTGTCTTGTGGCGGTGTTCAAACAAATCCTGGCCGGATTGAAAAACAAATGCTATCGGAATTTCTAGAAGGCCAGAACAAAAATAGTTCAACGATGGAAGGCCTGCAGGCATCTCAAAACACGACTGAGAATAAACTTTCCGGTTTAACTCAGCGAATTGCATGATGGTACTGAGAAGCAGTTCGCGGGCCTACCTGTCTTAGCCCCGAAGGTAAAAGACATGGAATCGGCAATTTCAGAACTTCAGAGCAGCTTAGTACAGTTAGGAACCAGATAGACGATTTTGAAAACAGAGGCAGGAGGAATAACCTGATCATTTAAGGAACAAAACAGCTTAGCGAGCATACTAGCGAGTAACTCGAAAAAGAAATAATTGATGTTTTTTTCCCCGAACAAAGTGAGTGGTGTAGAAAGATGCCATAGGGTGGGCAAAACGAAAATAAAGAAGGCGCGACCAGTCGTTTTGAAACTCCTCGACTTCTGTGAAAAATATTTCAATAATACCATCATGATCTTAACACAAAACACCAAAAAAGCTCAAAATTATTAACTGAGAACTTTTCTAAACGAGTTCGGGAAATACAGAAACAACAACGAAAAAGCTCTAAAGAAGACGGGAAAGAGAGCACCAAGCTTAAAAGCTAATCTATGGTAAGCTAAGCGTTGATAGCGTACTGTATGGTTGGGATGAAACAAGAGCTCCTAGCTTTAGGCTTAGAATGAAATCATACTGACTCTGGACTAAAACATCTCATACCCTGAAGATACTAAATGTTAATTGCAGAAGCGTCATAAACAAGACAACTGAGTCTGAGACTCTTCTGCTTTTGCATGGCCCTGAAATAGCGGTTTTGACAGAGACTTCGCTTAACAACACAGTATTTGACAGTGAGTTCGTTACCACTGGCTGCAGTTCGTACCGAAAGGATCGTGATGGTAGAGGTGGAGATGTCAGCATTCGGTTTAAATCATCCCTGCGAATCTTACCACTCCCTGATGTATCCAATGTAGACTGCATTTTTTGCACAACATCCTATGGGAATATTAGACATTGGAGCAATGTACAGGCCCCCTCAAGTCTACCGTTGCCGTATTATAGAAACTGAAGCAATATTTGCGCACGAATGTTAAATCCGATAATCATATTATACTGTCAGGATATTTTTCTTTGCCTGAAGTAGACTGGTAAAATTTTTCAGTTAAAAAGCACGACCCCCAAGGTGAAGCCATGTTGGGCATTGCTTTTGGTTTCGACTTATTGCAGATTGCTGGAGAAAATACCCTGTCAGGGCAGTTCTCAATCAATTGTCGGCCTCTTTTTTGTTAGCGGATCATTTACTGCCAAAAGAAATAGCTAGATAATAGATAGAATATCGGACCACAAAGCTGTACTGCTCACGACTGCAGACGACGCTTTAGATAAGAAACCTAAACATTCATCCTATCGAAGCTGTGCTCGAGCTTTTCTCCAGATACATTATAAGTATCTCGGACTCTGAATAACTAATGACCTCACTTGGACTAAGCACATTGACTACAAAATGGCTAATGTTAAGCGCAAGTTCTCCTTTCTGAGGAGTGCTTTAAGACTTCCTACTCCTTCTGTCCGACTGCTCGCATATATAAACTTAACTCTGCCGATACTAGAATATGCATGCGTTATTTGGGAGACTTTCACTAAAACTGGCAATAGTAAGATAAAAATGATGCGATAAAAGGCACCTCGCTTCATTTATAGTAGATTTGGACGTTCGTCAGTGACAGAACTCTTAACTAAATTGGACTTGCCTCCATTTGCGCAAAGAAACCGTGTGTCACGACTAAAATTCCTCTTTCAATTTATTAACGGCCACAATAAGACATATCTTACGAGAATAAGTTATTTTTCATCTGGTTACGCGACTAGGCAAATACATAGCAGCACAGTAATGCCATTTGTCATGAGTAATAACCGCTTTAAGTATTCTTTCCACGAACAGTAATTGAAGGGATTCTCTTAACCAATGACCGCGTTGCGAAATCATCTATGTCGACATTTCTTTCCAGTATTGTTTAAAAATCTGTTGTGTATGCTTTTTTTCCAAAATTTTTAAGCTATGTTATTCTACTTTGGCCTTGGGTTCATTGCCTGTGTTATTGCGTTGCGTTTACTTATCCCTATCCCACCGTGCTAAAATCCCCAGTGGGGATTGGAGTACAACCAAAAATAAATATAGATAACAATGCAGTGCATGGGAATTGAGTACGACCAAAAATAAATATAGATAACAATGCAGTGCATGGCACTGTATGCATGCAGTGCGTGCCAGAAGTAAAGGCAGAGTGATAGTTTAGGCCGAACTTGTGACTGTCAAGGTTTGGTTTCACGTATTAGCTCAAACAAATCACACACACGTACACGCATACACGCACGTGTATAACCATGTAGCCTCTTGTCCAATAGAACCTTGAGGGCTTGTCTTGTATGTTTATTGCTCACTAATATGGCCAGAAGTTGCAGACTAGAAAATATAACTCGAATTTTAAAACGGGTTTAAGTGAGGGTGAGGGTGAGGGAGGGCCAGCAAATTTTTCGTTTGGAGGACCAGGAATAATATTAATAATAATAATAATAATTGGTTCTGGGGGAAAGGAAATGGCGCAGTATCTGTCTCATATATCGTTGGACACCTGAACCGCGCCGTAAGGGAAGGGATAAAAGGAGGGAGTGAAAGAAGAAAGGAAGAAAAGGTGCCGTAGTGGAGGGCTCCGGAATAATTTCGACCACCTGGGGATCTTTAACGTGCACTGACATTGCACAGCACACGAGCGCCTTAGCGTTTTTCCTCCATAAAAACGCAGCCGCCGCGGTCAGGTTCGAACCCGGGAACTCCGGATCAGTAGTCGAGCGCCTTAACCACTGAGCCACCGAGGCGGGGGAGGACCAGGAAGGGCCGGATAACTTTTGAAAATGAGGACGAGGGTGAGGGAGGGCCACAGATTCAAAGGTGAGGGTGAGGGAGGAAAAGTACAAATGAGGGCATTTGCCCACCTCTGGTTTCCACACACAAATTCGTCTTCTCAGACAGGACGACATCCTTCAGCCAAACGATTCTTCAAAAATTTAATGTCCATGTCCTAATTCAGGGTGCAGGTTCTTGATGCGCTGAAGCTTCCTCTTATGTAAAATAAATTATAGGTTCCTTTCAAATAACTGCGCAGAGCAAGCGCTTTAGACTGTACTATTTAGCCATTAAAGCAAGCGAAGACAACAGTCGCTGGTAAACCGTCGCAGCCTATGCTCACGTACAAATGATTACAGTTGGGGGACGCATTTGAAAGCAAGGCTAAGGCTTCTCCTTCTCCTCAGTGTCAGACGCTGGCAAACTTTCGTAGACTATCCTAACGAGCAACTGATTTCTTCGGGGGACTCCTATAAAAGCAAGAGTAAGAGGCATCCTGCTTGCCCTCACTGTCAAACGCTGGTAAACAGTTTCAGGATATGCTCACGAGCAACTGATTGCAGATGTGCGACTCCTATGAAAGCAAGGGCAAGGCTTGGGCAGGCTCCCCTCACTCTCATACGCTGGTAAGCCGTCGCGGGATATGCTCACTAGCAACTGATGGTAGTTGAGGGACTCACAAACGCTAGTAAACGGTCGCAAACTGTGCTCAGGAGTAATTGATTGTAGCTAGAGGACGCCTTTGAAAGTAAGGGAAGGACTGGTCCTGCTGCCGCTTACTGTTCTCGTAGCCAACGCTCTCCGGTGCTCGTGGCTTCGAGCTGCGAGCCACTTCGCGCCTCAGTCCGACACGCTAATTTCGCTTAAGGACGAAGTTAAGGTTTTTGCACAAGGTATTCTCGGCATGTCGGCTGCTCGCTACTAACCCGATTGACTCAATTCACCATCTCTGTTTATACGGATTGACACAGCTGACGTGCCCTCACAGGAAGCGAGCGTTTTACAAAGAGACGTACCCAAAGAGGTACTTATTGCCAGCTATTGAAAAATCTATGCCACTAAAGCTATAGCGTTGGAACCATACAACTGTCTTAAGCTCTCTATAGAAAAATATATCAGCCTGTATATACAGCTATACAGAAATAGGAAAGGCTTATAGCTATTTGGGCTAAAATCCTATAGCCGGCCATAGGACATTTTTGTATGGGGTAGAATAGCGAGCGGGGCAGTTTTAGCAACTGCCTCTATCGGTGAGCAAAGAGAAAAGAGGAATGAGCATTTTCAGTTAATTTTTTATGATGACCTTTCATAGAAAGATCGCTTTGCGGTAGGGGTGTGCGAATAGTACTCTTTGAAACCGAATCGAATATGACTATTGTCAGTTAGCAACCAAATTGAATAATGAAACCACCGAACAGAATACCAAAGAAATATTGAGACAACGGAGTCGAACACGAATCTAATATTTATGTGATTATTCGCCATTTATTTATTCAAGTACCTGCAGCACCAACATGACATTATTGCAGGGGGGACATTGTACAAAAATACATGCCTGAAAAATGAGGTGGTAACAACAACGCATACAGCAAAGCGCGAAAAAAATATTCGTTTGTGAATATTCATACAAAATAAATATTCTCGAAACGGCGAAGTGCCTGCGGCTGCGCTTTAGGTTATGTGGTTAAAGCTGTCGAAAGATACCCCACTGTTCTCCACTAGAGGGTATGCAGCCCGAATTCAGTACATTAAACCTGTACCGGTTGTCATGCGCATGTGAAAATTACTTTTGTACTGATGACCACAAGGAACAAACCAGTGCATAATCTTAGCAGTTCAGATGAAATAGAATTCCAGCCATGGCCTCCGACATCTAGCATGAAGGTATGGTTTGCTGAGTTTGACTGAGCCATCTTGCGTCCCCCGTTCTAAAAGACACATGTATGAGCATTATGTACGATGCTTCACGAAGTGATGACGTCGCGGTGCTGAACCCTGAACTAGTCCACCTATTTATAACAGCAGTCCCCCTAACAGGGTGATATTCCACAGTTTGCAAGTCATCAAATGCAAAAATACTGCAACATGTTTTAAATGAGAGTGAAGGGTGGATTCGGGAGCTTTAAAATTAGAATGAAATCAAATTTATCTATTTTTTAAACATTTTTAAAAATATGGCCACACACCTGACCCATCAAATATAAGCTGTGTTTTTTAATATGAAGAGAACTTGCTAGGCAAGGCAACGGAGGTATGAGTACTGCCAACAGAACACGCAATGAATTTAGAAAATTTCAGGTTTTTGACTTCATAGTTGCTGGGAAATAAAGCTTAATATTGCGAACATTTTAAAAAATGTGCCACGTTTGCAATTTTTTTGGAAGACAAGGATCCATGGAGGAAAAAACTTTACATATATTCTCATTAGGCTGCATACGGGTCGCCAACAGATATATTATTTGAACCGCCAGATAGAAACGATTTCAATTTATAGCGGTTGAGATGTTAAGTTACGCAAGGTCCTGAAAACTCACCCGTGCAATAAGTCGGATTTAGTATTTTTCAGAAAGAATAAACTTAAAAAATAAGCTGGAATAAATGTTTTCAGGTGCACATTCTGTCCAAACTAACAATGTCGACCGGACAGGCATGTTCAATGTCTCATAGATACGCCCAGTTGACACTTAGTTCGCGATAACTTCTGTCATTTCTGTCAGAAGCAATTTTTGTAGCTGTCTAAAAATTGCAGACGCCCGTTGCCACGACCGCGGCACACATTTTGTTCTTGATTGAAAACCTTCCATGTACAGCAGGGGGAATGTTCCCCTCAATTGATGTGTCCGGAATGCCGACAAGAGCATGTCGGTCGCACTTTATGAGGGCTCTACGGCAAATGGGTATTGGTGCAAGTGGCCTGTGGCCAGTTCCCGAGTTTAATATGTGGCACCGCTGCATTCCATTCCCGCCGATAATTACGTTCCACTGGTTGCACAATGAGAATAATAAAATAGGCTGCGGTTTGACACTTCATATCTCGAGTCGGTCCCTGTCGGTATAAGCACAGATATAGCAATATTCTGGATTAAAGCTTCGAAACAAATTGCGCACCAATGCAGCGGAGTTTGTGATTATGGTCATGCTGGGAGCTATGTTTTTTGCCGCCTACTAGATTTTTATCTTTACCCCATTAACATACAATTCCACTAGCTAATTAAAGTACAAACTATGGTATACAACACGTAAACTACCAAGTCCCCCCTACTTTTAAGTAATCTAGTAAACAGGACTGATTTCAGGGCACATATTTCAAAGAAGTCACTAAGCATATTGCTGCTGGAGAGCGAAATAATAAATACTTCACTTTATTGGTTCCCCTTATGTTGCCTTGTTATAATACAATAATTTAACTTTCTGTCTGAGCGTGTGCTATGTGTATTAAATGTATTTTATATGCTTGTTCGTGCTTTTACAATATTATTTTCTGTTCAGTTTCAACGTTTGCTGTCTGTACAAGATGTATTGTATATGCTTGTTAGTTTGTGTGAAAATGCATCCTGTCTGTCATTACTGCTCGAGAGAGCAGGAACCCTTGTCAGACTAGGCCTTAAGCTCCTGCTTTATTGCGCGTTCGTTTCCTCTTTAACAATCCAATGAATAAACTTTAAACTTCAAACGTAACTATTCTAACGTTTTGAAAATTCGAGCCGCTTAGAAGAAAGGGTGCGCGCGCGCGCGCGCGCACGCACGCACGCACGCACGCACGCACGCACGCACGCACGCACGCACGCACGCGCGCACACACACACACACACACACACACACACACACACACACACACACACACACACACACACACACACACACACACACACACACACACACACACACACACACACACACACACACACACACACACACACACACACACACACACACACACCAAGGTCCGTTTTCCGGAAAAGTCTGTACAGGAAGTACTTAGTGCTGTGAGCGAGGACACCGGAGTATCTCCCCGTACCGGTGCTAAAATAAAAGCGGAGCGTCTGAGTGAGCCTTTGGCGTCTCCGAAGCAAAGACCGCGATGTGAAGATTTCAAGCTCTCGAACAGTCAAAAATGACCGGTTCATAGTCCATCCGTCCGAAAGTTCACAGTATGTACGCGAAGAGGGAAGTCCCAACACTGGACACTGTGCTGCAGGCTGTCAGTGAGGACGACGACCTTCAAAAAAAACGACGTTGTGGAGGTTGATGAAGGACATCAGATTCACATTTGAAAAAAAGAAAACGGAACCTTGCGCTGATCGTGCGAAGTAACATCATTGCCTGACGTCACAGGTATCCGCGGGCGATCAAGAAATTCCGAGGACAGGGAAGGTACGAGTTGTTCTTTGCTTATTTTCTTACGCAGCACGTTTAGACTGGCTTCATATTGAACTTGATGTTAGCATTGCAGCCTCGCAATCATAGCAGTGAGGGTGGCTTCAGAATAACACATTTAAAAGAATTTGTCTTAACCACGTTGCTGCTGCCGACCTTTCGCGTAGAGGTGATGTTTCACGATCAGTTTTGCGCTACGTTTGGGTGGGGCACAAGTCTGCATGAGTCAGATTGAATAGCTAAACCCCGATTGTGCGGCAAGCAAAAACAACAAAGCTGCCAAAAATATCGCGGCACTGCAATGGTAAGTTTGATCTCGTCGCCACCGTAAGAACGAATGAACACCCACTGTCCACTGCGCGTTGCTTTGGTGGTGCCAGTTACTGGCGCAACTGCTGCGAACGCTGGCAATTTTTGTTCGCAGTCGCCGCAAGAGAATCGATTTCAAATGTTGCCGAATTAGTCAAGTACCCCATGGAAACATACAGTGAATATAAACTGGCTACCAAGTGCCGCCTGGGGGCGAAATATAAGCACTAACAAAGGAGCAATAAAGCTGAGAGAATTCTTTTCCTCGATTGTCTTTGAGCGGCTGTTTGTGAGACAGTGGTCAGCAGTGTGTTTGTTGCAGTGCGTTGCCTGCTTACATTCTGCAGTGTGTTTGTTTACTAGCAAGCATTAACTCGTGAACTCGGTTGTTTCGCATTTACAGATGCATCATCTACCTAGATGAAACCTGGGTCAACGCAGGGAACACAAAAGAATACGTCTGGCAGGACAAGACTGTGCAGTCATCTAAGGATGCTTGCCTGAAAGCTTTAACAACGGGATTAGCTGCGCCTTCGGGCAAAGGGGCCCGTTTGATCTTTGTACATGCTGGGAGCATTGTAACAGGATTCATGCAAGACGCTGCTGACTTCTTCAGAGCAAAAAAGGGAAACCACACTGACTACCACTCTGAGATGGATGGCAACTACTTTGAGAAGTGGTTCACCGACAAGCTTTTGCCAAACATTCCGGCCAATAGCATTGTTGTCATGGACAACGCTCCATATCATAGCGTGGCTCTAGAAAAAGCAGAAACCAAGTCTACGCGCAAAGCTGATATTCAACTTTAGCTCACAAAGAAAGGTATTCAGTGGTCGCAGGACATGGTGAGGGCAGAACTGCTGGAGCTTTCTCAAAAGCTATAGACACCCAGCGTAGTGTACCGCATTGACACCCTGGCGGCTACCCGTGGCCACGAAGTGCTTCGTTTACCACCGTACCACTGCAAGTTCAATACCATTGAACTCGTTTGTTGCCAGGTGAATGAATACAATTCAAGTTGCAACAAATGTTTCACTTTGGCTGAAGTGGAAAAGCTCCTGCCGGAAACACTGGCGTCTGTAAGCCAGGAAAACTGGAAATACTGCTGTGCTAATGTGGAGCAAGTTGAGGTTGAAGCATGGCAGCGCGACCTGATTGTTGACGCTGAAATTGAACCGCTTGTCTTCAGCATTTTTGAATCGTGCAACACCTCTTCTGATCAGTCGAGCACTCATTTCAGTGATGAAGATTTAATTGGCATTGATGAACTTGTTTGACTTCGAATGGATGTGTAATACACATGCTACTGAGAAGAGAGAGATGACTCATCGCCAAGCTGTGATCACCATTGTGCGTGTGTGGGTAGAAAGGTGAAAATATGCGTGCATGTGGTTGTGTGTTGATCAGTCTTCCGAGAAAAGAGAGAGGACTCATCAGCATGCTGTGATCACCTTTGTGAGTGTGTGGGTGGAAACGTGAAAGTATGTGGGCATGTGGATGTGCGTGTTGATCAGTACCGTGGAAAGAGAGAGGACTCATCGCCTTGTTGTGATTACTCTTTTGTGTGCATGTGTGTAAAAGCACAAGCTCTTTAGCATCAAATTGTATCAGGCAGTAACTTGTGGTGTAGGTGGTGAGGTGGATGTGAAGGACGTGGTGGTGGCTGCGGAGGAGGAGGTGGTGGTGGCGGTGGTGGTGGTGGTGGTGGTGCGTGGTCGCGGTAATAGTGTCTGTATAGAAGTATAATTTGAAAGTGAAAATAGTACTTCTTCCAATTAGAATATGAATAGTGGTACACGTCGTCAATGTGTGCAGTTTTTGGAAGATTCATTGCTGAAAATTAGAGTGGAGCTTAAACAAGCATTTTGTCAATTATTCTAAAAGTATCTGAAATTTTCACAATAAATTCGATTCGTTTAAAATAAATTTGAACATGAATATATTCCTGTTCAACTAGTCGAACGAATCAAACAGGACAGGTTTGGTGTCCAAAAATTTCGAACATTCACACACCCCAAAGAATGGGCCTCATTTTGTGTGTGAGGGTTGGGAATGCTATGTATGGGTGTCCGATCTTCATGTCCTGAAAAGGGAGTCCTGGTTTGTTGTTGCCTTGCATTACTGTCAATCTCTGGTCGTTTTGACATGTTATGCAATGTTGCAGTGCCAGTGTTGAGGTGGCCAGTACTGTATGTTTTGTCCTTAAATTTTGGGGGGCGTTAATTATTTCAAGAGCCATACAGTGTGAATTTCTTTCGAGTCATGTCTTTGTTAGTATATGTCCCAGGAATTTGATTTTGTTGACTGAAAATGCACTGCTTTTTGAACCCTGTCCAGACATTGGTCAGGTTCTCGCTGTATGAAATAATGTTGTTCGATGGCCTGCACAATTTGTTTTCAATTTTGGAACTGTTTACTGATTATGTGTTGGTGTAACTCCATTGCACGTGTCCTTTTAATTTGTATGCACTGTGATCCATGCCACTGGCTGTTTCCAGAATAAACGATTGATCGCGAACACTGCGAGGTCAACACTCGTTATTGTTCTGTCTCATTTATTGTTTGCTCTTTCGAAATATTTCTTCAGAGCGTTGTACAACTTTTTCTGCATTCTTACATGACGTTCCCACAGCTCGGAACTCTTTTTGCCTGGCTACATGAAAGTCCTGCCTGAGCAGCTTCTGCTCTTCTAGGAGAGCAGGAAAATCGAGACAAGCTGACTTGCCATGCCTTCATATACATTTGTGCACGACAACAAATCTGTAATTCTTGAGGCAGTACTATTTTCTGTCACTTTGTGAGTCAAGACTATGTTCTAAATTTAACACTTAACACGGAAAACACACATTATCGGGGTGGTGTGTAAAAATAATTTGAGCCATCAGCTTAAATATACGGCTCTTTTGCCGCATGTAATTGCCCAGTTACAGCGCTCTCTTTTCAATTACAAAGGAAAACGCGCTTTGCTTAAGAACGACCAATATCTTAACAAAAACAAAAGAATTGCAGATGTGCACAAGAATGGTACATATATAGAGTGAGAAAATAGGCGATTAAGAAGTTTAGAATATGTTTTCTGCGCTCATGTATGATAAACCAGCTTTCTAAATTCACAGACATCTTCCTTGAGAATTTTACGATCAGTAAAAAATAACTGCTCGCGCCAAGTCCTTTGGGCTACTTTACAGCACAGGGCCAAAATCGGTCCCAGACTCTTTTGGCGAAGACTGGATCCGCCGCTAACCGGTTGCACGGAACAATTCATAGCATGCCAGTCACCTTAAGAGAGCCCCACAAAGGAGTGGGTTCCTCGGCAACGGCGAAATCGAAAGTTGCAGATAGCCACTTGTTAATCGGGCCACGGCGGAGCACTCACCACTGTGTTATTTATTAAAAACGACGAATGAACGTCATCTCTTCACACAAATTTCTCGCTTGCATCTGAAAAGTATAGTCGCAAAGCTGCAGAATCGGGAAGAAAACCGCCACTGCTGACCAAAAGCAGGTGTGAGCTCACTGATATCGAATTTCGGATGAATCAAATGAACAGATGCATGCAGTTCATTTCAGAACACGTCATAATATTCAAGCGATTCTGAGCAAAACGAGATTTCTCATTCAAGTCATGCGAAATGCAACTTGCGATGAAAAACAAAAAGTCGAAAAAAAGTCTCACCATGCGGGATTTGAGCCTGTGCACACCCAGTTGCCTGTCGATCGACTCTCCGGAGCGACGCATTAGAGAACACGGCCACAGAACAGCGCGGATTTATACACCTCTCTTTATTTTTTTTGCGGACTACTTCCGCAGCCTTCATAGCGTTGCACTTGATGTTTGATACGGGGTATAGACAAGTAGGAATACGTACCAATACATCGTTGTTCCACAGCTGGCCGAATGATGCCTCGAGTGACTACATTCTTGCGGACGTCAACATCGCCTAGCTGTGTTCTGACGAGGCCGTTTTACGTAGTGCAACCACACCCCTATCGCTAGGAATCTGATTATTCTTCTGCCACGACATTCTTTGTTTGCACTGCAATGAAATATTTCTACATCTTAAATACACTTTGAAGAAACACAATTTGTTAGTGTTGTAACGCAAAATACTAGCGTTTGATATTTTGAAGAGTTGTGCAAAATTTCGGACAAAGTGCCATATTTCAAGACAATATCGTTATCAATATGGCGCGACTTCTCAAGTAAACACGCTAATGATAGTGGATGTAATCTGTATTTCGAAGATGCAAATTATGCTTGAAATCTAAAATAAAAAAGATGTTACTACCGGTAGCAAAATATGTTTGTACAAAAATGACCGTCAGCTTGCTGCCCCGCGCACAGTTGCGCGAAATATTTTTTACTACGTTCATTAATTGGCAAAAAATCCTATGATTAGCGACATGACGGATGTGGAATTCACTTGAAATAAAGAAACCACTCCTAGGTGTATACCCTGCTCATGGGAGAAGGTGGAAGTTCATATTGTATGTAATTTTCTACATGTAGAGCGTGTCAAAGGGCCATCAGCTCCCGTGGATGCTTCGCTTCAACCACGATTAGTTGTATCCCGTCTTTAGAGCAGATTTTTTAAGCAGGGGTCTCGTAAAGGAGAACATGCTCGACCTAACGATCTTGAAAAGCGATACAGGAGGCTGTACTTTGAAGAAATAGAGGCGCATGAGGCAATTTTTAGGAAATAAACTCCACTTTTGGCAGAGATCCTATTTTCGGCTGTAATACAGAGTCCACTTACTACGAAGATCAGAAATAACGAACCCAATGGGGCCTGACAGTCATGTTCGTCATAAATGGGCTCGGGAGTATTCCCTGTGAATAATATTCTGATTGGCTGATTTGTTTCTTCGCTGATTCGCTGACCACCTGCAACTCCTTGGACGTCCAGCTTGGAGCCACATATGTGTGTGGTACCGCGAGCAGCCGCTCTGGCATTCTTAGGAGCAACATACCGCCCACTACCGTTAGTCCACACCCGGGTACAAACTACTGCAAAATCAACCCCCTCCTACCTGCAGCTATATGAGCGGGAAGTAGATCTGTCCAGCAGCCTGAGAACGCCACCACTTCCGCTTCTAACCAAACCAATAAGCCACAAACGCGCTTCGTCTGATAACGACTGAGTTTCGGCTGCTTGGACTCAGCGGCTGGTTTGTCCAACCGCCGGGTACGCCTGAACAGAATTTCATTAGGAAGTTCCGCTCTATGCCTAACCAGTCGATGTCCTTCAATGCCTTCCACTGACTGCACCCAGCCCTTTCTTTACATCGAGTTAAAGGGGCACTGAAGAGGAATCTAAACTCTTCCTTTTACAGCGGGAACTCGATCTACACTTTCCGAGCATTCTTATACACTTCGAATTATTGTCCCGTGCGGCCGATTTCTGCAGTTGAAATCGGATTAATCGTCCTGGCTCCCGCCTTTTTTTGAACTCAACGCTGAAGGTAAGAGGCGTTAACCAACGCGTGGAGTGCCTTTCAGCTAGTCGCGTGGTGGCTTTCCGCTCTGCCATTGGCAGAGTGATGCAGAAGTCAGAGTCCACGCGTATTTTTATTTCCGTGGGCCTAATTTGCGGCTATGTTTTATGCGACTGAAACGATTTATTCAACGAAACCTAAACAAACAAACTAAAAGCGATATAGAAGCCGCCGCGCGACTAGAAAAAAGGCCAAAATTATTTCCTTTAACCCAAAATTCACTCACGCCTACCTTAATTGCGCTAATATGTCACTACTACTTGAATTTGCCAGGCATCCTGGCCGATCCCACACCATCGGCATATGCCACTCCACCTGAGGCCAACAACAACAAGATAGCCTTAACTGCGCACATCAACTTGTGTCGTAGCTCCCGTTAGAAGAGGAGCGGATGACCGGCAGGGTATCTGTCCTACGTAGCCCTGTGCTGCCTCGGTAGCACTCGGCATTGTTTAATTAAAGTTCGAAAAGAACACGAACCAAAAACTGAAAAAAACACGACATTTTAGAACATACTCGATTCTTTCATTAGGTGTGACTGGGGGCCAGTTGCAGCTTGCCTTTTTAAGCCATCATTTAGTCAGTGGTCGGGTCACTCGCCGTAGACCGCGGATGTAAGGGGGGGGAAGGGCTCTTAGGGAGCGGTTAACATTTAATGTTGCCGTCAAAGCGCGAAACACACAAGGACGAAACACACAAAACGACAGGGACAGGCGCCTACTTCAAGCGCACGGACGGTGACTTTTTAAGCAGACTTCAGCACGTGGCAACTAATCAGCCATGTAATGGCAAGGTGCTAAACAAGTCCTTTTTTTGAGCGAACTGAATGATTACAGTATACATGAGATACGGTAAATAAGATACTTGAGACGGCAGGGTGGAGGCAGGACAAGAAACCGGATCAGAATGGAAGGTAACATACTGGCATAGAGACAAGCTTTACACGGGAAGGCTTGTTTTAAAAACGAAACCGCGTTAAGCGGGGTTTTTGTAAAAAAAAAAGACGAGGGTGGGACGACAGCTGGGTACAAAAATCTGCAAAAACAAGAAAATCCTTGGCTGAAACAAAAAACTTAGATGGATGAAAGAAGGCAAAGTATGCTAAAAAATATGTTTTAGCAAAACGCAAAATGAGATTATAAGAACGCTACAAAGCATATGTGGAGGCAATGTAACATAATAATAATATTGATAAGCACAGGGTAAAAGAGCCCCTGGCCGGGTAAAAACACTACAGCGAAGTCATGAAGATTAACGGGTAAAACGGAAGAGCCAAGAAGAAAATGAAACGACAAGAAAAAGCTAGAGCACAATAAAACCATTAATAAGGACAGCGGTGTAAAGAGCCCTCGGGTAAAAACTATACATCGGAGTCAAGAAGTAAAAACGGTTAAAACCTACAAACCAGTATGAACATGAAGCAATCAAAAACGTTAAAATAGAAAAACATTTCGCCGCGTCGGCTGAATATGCCATGAGTCAAATATGAGCCTTCTGCACTGGCGCGGCTCGTATCCTGCACAGTGGTCCTATCGAAGCCACTCATGTGGTCACATGCCTCTCAGTTTTCCGCCACCGCGCTACGATCTCTGCTCATTTGTTTGACATTCACTTCATGTGGCTTCATTCTTTGAGGGAAGTTCTTCATTTCGCAAGTGTACGTACGACGCCGATAACTTCAAGCCGGGGATCTTCTATACCACGCCTTGTGCCTTTTCTCTCGGCTGACGGTCTTTTGGGCGGGGGAGGAAGCGGTTCGTGTGCAGTTTGTAAACTATACTTCCTCAGGATACGGGACAAGATTTCACTAACGCCTTTTACATAAGGAATGCAAATGCATTTTTGCCGATGGCAAGTTCTTGGGCGAGAGTTGGAAATATTTTCCCTTTTGTTGCGTCTTTTTTGGTTTAGGATGATACGCCGAATGAAGGAGATGGGGCATCGATATTTATGGAGATCGGAGAAAACTCGGCTCTTGTCGCCTCTTTCTACTTTTTGAGACGAACAGATGGTGTCTGCTCTCTTCAATAATGTTCTTACAACAGATGCCTTGTGGAGAGGGGTGGTTGGAGCCAAATTGGAGGTACCGCCTCTTGCGGGTTGGCTTTCTCTACTACTCAGAAGACACGAGTTCTACTCACAAGACACGAAGAAGGCTTACATTTCTTTGTGTACAGACAGAAAGTCAAGCCACACGGAACGGTGCCTCCAATTCAACTCCAAACATCACACTCCCCAAAAGGCATTTCTCGTAAGAAGATTATTGAAGAGAGCGTATGCCATCTATTCCTCTCCAGAAGTAAAAAAGAGACGAATGCCCCATCTTCTGCATTCAGTGTATCATCCAAAACCAAAAAAAAAGACTCAACAAAAACAAAAAGAATTCCACCTCTGGCCCAAGGACATTCCATCGGCAAAAACGCATTTGCATTCCTTATGTAAAAGGCGTCAGTGAAACCTTGACAGGTATTCTCATAAAGGAAAGGGTACAAACTGCGCACACACCCGACTTCCAACATTGGACGACTCCTACCCCGCCCAAAAGACCTTCACCGGAAAGGAGAGGCTCAAGGCGTGGTATGCAAGATATCGTATACTCGAAGTGCTCGGTGTTGTACATTGGCGAAATGAAGAACGTCCCCGAAAGAATGAAGCCGCATGAAGTGGATGCCAAAAAGTGAACAGAGATCGTAGCGCGGTGGCGGACCACTGCGAGACATGTGACCACAACATTGACTTCGAGGGGATTGTGCTGGACACCGAGCCGTGCCCGCGCACAGACCTCTTACTTGAGTTCTGCCACATTCCCCATACAAAAATATCCTATGGCCGGCTGTAGAATTTTGGCCCAAATAGCTATAGACCTTTCCTATTTCTGTCTATAGCTGTCTATACAGGCTGATATATTTTTCTATAGAGAGCTTAAGACAATTGTATGGTTCCAAAGCTGTAGCTTTAGTGGCATAGATTTTTCAATAGCTGGCAATAAGCACCTCTATGGGTGCTTATAGACGTTCATAAAAGGCCGTAGACGGACATAGCTTTTTCTATAGACGCCCATAGGTCTTTTTTGTATGGGTTAGCACACGCGAGAAAATGTTAACCGCTCCTTAGGAACCCTTCCCCCCTCTCACATCCACGGTCTACGGCCAGTGACCTGACGGCTGAATAAACGAGGGCTTAAAAGGCAAGCTGCAACTCACCCGCAGTCATGTCTGATGAAGAAACGGAATAGGTTCTGAAACGTCGTGGTTTTTCAGTTTGTGGTTGGCATTGTTTTCTAACTTAAACTCATTTTTGCAGTCAGACAGACCTCTGTCGAATATTTTCTTCTCAAATCATCGTTGCGATTTTTCGTGACCATCATGACAGACTGGAGTGCTATGCGCTTCCCGGCGCTCAGGATTGTGCATTTTTGTGTTCATATAAGTACCCAAGCTGACCCTCTATTCTTTTGTTATAGGACTGCTGAATAGTGAACACCAGTACTGGAGCAGGAAGAAATGAAATATAGCATGAGTAGGCGGCCTGGTCAGGATGGAAGTGCCGAGGGTTTTTTCGGTGGGGTCCAGAAGTGGCGGCCGAGAAAGGAATAAAGAGTTTCCTAGCTAATGGGCACACGAATCGCGAAAGACAGTGAATTTAGAAAACAACTAAACAGCGAGCCCGCCTAGGTGGCTCAATGCGAGAGCCACTCCTGCGCGAGGATGTCATTGAAAAAGTAACTCTAAAAACACATGCTTACCTTCCCAATTGTTTAAGAGAAGAAAAACATGGTCGCACTCGGGCACTTGAGTTCGATGCAGCGTGGCGATTCAATGTGGAGGCGTTTATGAGCAGAGGGAAGGCGTGGTAGCTATCCCACGAAGAACCCCACCTCTCCTCGCATAGCTGTGATTAGCGTTGCGAGGGAGAGGATCACGGCATAAAATATTACCCCAGTATTTCAAAAACAAATAAAATAAACAAAGAGCTCTCTGCCTCTCCCTGCTAATGATGTAGGAATTCACAATCAATTCAGAAGTGCGGCAACCTGGAGCTGCCGCGGTGTCATAAGTGTAGAAAGCTTGGCATTCATCACTGCGCTAGTGCACATGCCGAATCCCTACCTCAGACGCATCTCCATCTTCTGTTAGCCTTGCGATAGGAAATTAACTGAATCTCACCAAACCAATCCTGCTGTTTCGCTAATGAGTCCAGTTCTACACGTTTTGACGCTAGTGTAGAAAAAGTAAGCATAACTAGTTTCACCAGTCGATCATGCCGTAAACTGCACAATGCTTATTTAGTGGTGTTCTGTATTTCCAGTACCATTGTTTGCATAGCATAAACCCATTTTGCAGGCGTTGAACTGAAAGAAGCGCGTTCCATACTATGACGCAGATGTCGTGATTTTCAGTATTGGCTAAGATGGGCTTGTTTTTGATGACTGCCGGATTCTGCCGCTCCTCTGCCTGCCCCCCCTTCCCTCCCCCCGCACACACATACAACCCTCTTTTCAACCCACAAAACTTCATATACCCGCAACCGGTCCCATAGACACCTTACAGCGGCAAAAGAGGTAAAAACCTTTTAAACATTTTTTTTTCTCAAAATATCCTGTGTGTCTCATGTTTAAAGGTGGTCGGAAACACTAGCAATTAAAATTGATAAGAACATAATGAAGTACATTAATGAAAAGCAGCCACAAAAGCACCAGCGAAACTTTATATCTTTTAATTGAACACCGAGATTGTTTCTTTAACGGACCTCCTTAACAGCTGCAATCCGGCGCTACTCTTTTTTTATTCTAATACTCCACTCTCAACGCTAGTAGTCAACTATGCAAGCTAATACTGAACTCTTTACGCTAATACTCAGCTCAGCATAGAATATAACTACTCGCTAGCATTCTGTTGCTCGCTCAAAAGATCGCAAGTGGACTAGCAGAAGGTGTTCTTCTCTTGCAGTGACAGCGCCCGTATTTCCACTGCTTTAGGCCTCTGCGCAAAGATTTCCGCCTATTTCTGCAAAGGGCCTTCTGTACAGAAATGAAGCAGTAGAAACAGCGAAAACGCTAATGACACCTTAATATATATACACCGTACAATGTATTAGAGAGGAGCGAAATACGCGCTGCGCAAACCAGACGACTATGAAGTTCAGCCTCTGAGGAAGAGTTAAGTGGAGGCGATTCATGCAACTAGCGCTGCATCTAGATGCAGGCGAAATGCAAGATCATCCGTTTATTGAAACCCCATTTCGTTTAAACTCACCCGGCATGCTCCGCTACTTCATGCCTCACACTCGGGGAAATTCCCGTAGTAATCGTCTCATCAGCTGAATAAAAGCGCCCACGTGCGGCAACATGCAGCAAATGTGTATCGAAAGATGTCGGCCCACCACAGAGCCCAGGGTCTTCTGTTGAGGAAATTTTAGCGGTGATGTATAATTAGAATCCTTCGTTGGCCTGCTCTGTCGGTCATCACTTCTAAGGCTAAAAGGCAAGATCTCTTTCCGCCGCGTCGTAATTTCATTATGACACTTTACGTGTTGCCATAGTATCTGTAATATCTGATATGTATTTGCTCCGCTCGGATCTGTAACATGATCTGCACTATGAAATAAAATAAAATAAATAGATACACTTGTATCTAGTGTCAGTCGTTAGTGAGGGTTCAACATGAAAAAAATACTGAATTATTGATATGGCGCGAAATAACTGTATCAGAATTTGATTATGAAGCTGAAAGACGGAGGATAAGCACAAACTTTGAGCAATTTTTTCAATGCTAGGAATTAAATCTTCTGCTGCAAGGTCGATGTATTCTTCAACAAGGGAATTCCGTGTCTGCACGACATGTTGCACAATTATTTGTACGCATATGCAGCCGCAAGATTTCTAGAATTTAGGGAGCGAATCAACTGCAAAAGTAGTCAGAGCGGCGCCACTTGATGTAATGTTTACACGAGTGGTCAACCAGAAAAGTGACGCAGTTAAGCTCGTGCTGCTCCTAATACATAGCATAGCGTTCTCCATCACTCGGCACCATTAGATGGTGCAGCCGTAAGATTTACGAGCGTGAACACAGGAACACGTGTTAGAAAATTACTAGCCTCCCCTTTGTATAGGGGTGGTGAAAAGTGCCACATGGCCATTAATTTCTAGCATGCGCAATATCTTCGAATTAACTGCTAATTTTCCTCCCACTACTTAATCCTTTCTTGTCCTTCTCCGCCAATTCTCTAGTCGTCTCTTACTTGTTTCTTTTTTAAAAATGAGCATGTCCTGGCTATTCCACAACCCTAGTGATTAGCGGATTTCTGCGGCAACATATTGCACTGACTGTTGGAGACTCTTACACTCGATAGGAATATACTCCATCATTTACATGCATTCCATGCAGCAACAGCAAACGCCATTCTTGGTGTCAAATTTTGGCCGGTAACACTTCGTCCACAAGCACCCAGCCCTAGCCTCGAAAAGTAAAACATTCCCCTTGAAATAGTCAAATACGTTCTTCCTTTTAATCCTAGGTTTTTCCGTCCTATAGACAACCAACGTCGACTTATCCAGCATTTACTTTTGCCAGTGAACATTCTCCGAGGATCGTGCTTTCTGTGTCAAGGATGTCTTACTACCGGTTTTTTTCCTTTTGACAGTTGTATTGATTAGCAAACAACCTTGTTCTTCGCATCCATGTTGTATCAATACTGCATCGTTAAAAATACCTGAAAATTTTTGCCACCCATCGGTTCTCATCCATATGCCTCAACCGTTCCTAGTACTGCATCTTACTTTTTGCCTCACGCGCTTCCAATGCTGCTGTGCGCTAACAACGCAGCCTAGCGGGCGATGTGATTGAAGTCACGTGCGGGACTGGGGCGGCTGCGGCTGCTAGACGAGCCGTGATTACAAAAGTGGGGGCATGATGGGCTGCCTGCTGAGGTTGGCATCTATTCCAAGAGCGATAATCTGATCGCGCTTTCGAGCCGCCAAAAGAGGACGATTCTATTGCGACTAGAATCCCAGGATTGTGTACGCGCATGTTCAAGGCCGACGAGAGCGAGAAATGAAAAAAAAAAATAGGTCGCATCTGCCTTCTCGGCTGCTTCTGCAACTCTAGCCAAAAAAAAAAGTTTGACAGCTGGGCACCACTACACAGTTCTTGTTTTTTTTGCTCGCGTGGCAGGCAGCGTACCTGTCGGTGCGCCTTTTTTTTAATCAGATATTGCCCCGTGTAGTCTACAGCGAGTGCAGCATATGGCACAGCGGAACGAAGCAACGAACGACCGACGACGGCGGGGAGTGCGCGCTCTCGAAAAACGGCCGCAGGCGCGCGATTTCGAACTGTGTCAGCGTCACTCGAAGGACACGCCAGACTGAGCTGTCTACAGAGCGACATGCGATGCTGTGTTCACGCTTAAAAATCTCACTACTGTACATAATTTTTTCTTCTGTAATTATGCGCGAAATCGACTCCTAAACGCTCGCAACTCCATGAGGAGCAAATCAAGGAGTTCTAGTTCATGCATTCCGACTAAAACAACACGTGCCCAGGCGTGCATGGCTTTCCAAATTTCGTGATTAAAATATCGCTTATCGAAACCGAAGTTAAACCTTAATGCGCTGCATTCACCAAGGACTTGCCACTCTGTCCAGCCCTACTATAGAGAGACGGGCGGCTAATTTTCAAGAAACCTAATTACTAACTACCTAAACAATTAGTAGGGGACTGTCGATTAACATTAATGACCGAAGATTATTTAGCCTGTTCATAAATCTGAGTACAGGCTTGATTTCGCGCTTCACCTTAATCGATGTGCGGCCGCCACAGCCGGGAGAGGATCTGTTCTCTGCAGCTGAACGACAGCCAATGGGCGACGCGGCAGCGCATTTTTATGTAGCCTTAGTCAACACCGTATAAACCAAGATATCGCCGGACACACACACGCGCAAGCACACACAAATATATACAAATGCCGCGACGTCTGAGTGGCTGTGGCATTCGACTGCGATTTCAAGGTCGCGCGATCGAACCCCGGCAATGGCCGCCGCCTTTCAGCACAGACTGAATACACAGAACCCTGTGTGCAGTGTGATGGCAGCAGTGGTGTAGCCAGGAATATTTTCCAGGAAGGTGCTATACGTCGCCGGTAACAAAAAATAAAAGGAAAGAGAGCCTGCACCCAAACAATATCTTAATTTTTCTCGTAGTAAAGCCGAAGGCTTACTTGCGTCGTTCACTGTTTTTCCTGCAAAAAATGCGAGTGCACACTAGGCTCCCAGGACTTGACTCGTGAAGAACATTTGTTTTTACTCAAAAACCACTCGTACGAAAAAAATCACGGCGGCGTACAATAGTTTCACATGTACAACACAGAAGGTACTGGTCCATGAAAAAGTCTCACTGCGAATGAATGCCATTCTTCAAAACTTCTTACCCATTCATGTGAACCTGCGCCCGGCCGCAGAGGCGCTTTAAAAAAAAAGAACTGTTTGTTTTTGCGACATTTTACGATCATTTGAGGACAATGCAAAGGACGAAAAAGTTGGCTGACGTGAAAAGATATGTTTAATTGCGTGAACTGTGCTTTTAAAAGGTGTGCCATATGTCGTGTGATGGAGTTGAAGAGTGACTCTTTCTGCAAATAACTTCCGCTTCTTAATATAGGGCCGCGACAACGTGCATCAATCTCTTTGAGAATAAATCGACACTCTTCTTAGTTTTGTTTTTACATTTTATTAATATATCTTTGCGGTATGTAAATAGCATGAGCGAAAAGTTGTCGCAAGGAGGAAGAGGGAGAAGAATAGAATGCTCAGAAAATTTCAGGAAGTCTTTTGACCTCGAACCCCCCCCCCCCCCCCTCCCCTACGGCTACGCTCCTAGATAAATTGCATGTAAAAAGCCCCAGGTGGTCTAAATTAATCCGGAGCTCTCCACTACTTTTGAAAATGTTTTGCGCACACAACAGGCAGGACGTGAAAAGGGTCACACACAGGCGGTAATTTTAACTCGATTTTATTGTGACCGCAAGAAATGTAATGATTTCACAGTCAGCATGATCACCTCAAGAAAATAGGATCTTTGTATAAATGTTAAAGTCGTATACTCGGCTCTGAAAAACCTGGCAAAAGTGTGCGGAAACAGCTGCCCAAAAAACATGAGACTGCAAGATGGACAATAAAGCACCAAAACTAGTTTGTGGACCGCAAAGAAGTCGTAGTGTACTCGTGTCATTGTCATGGGGGAAACGTTACATCAGACAAACTGGCCACTGAGTAATTGAGCGCCGGGACGAACACTACCTCAAGGTGCGGCAAGGCATTGAAGGACACTTGGCAGAGCATTGTCGTTCGTGCAAAGGGCGCAGTCCTATGTTTAATGGTTACCGGTTTTGTCCTCGCACGGGAGTCAGCTGACTCGGGACACTGTCAAGGCGAGAGAGATTCTTAGGTATGGCCCTGGTTGCGTGAGTGATCCACCGGTTGCTTTTGTATATAAATAATTGAATTTCTTGGATAAGGAAGTGGTATGACAGAGTCACGTTTGGTTTTCAGCAAGTGTGGCATTGCAGTTGTTGAATTTTTTATGTGTGGCTGATAATCCTGATTGCAAAAGAATATATACTTCCTGCAATCACGATAATATCGAAATGAAACTTGCGCCTCTGTGTGCCCCTTTTCATGACTTCTCTGCTGTGTGCGCCGAAAAGTTTAACAATGCATGATGAACTGACTGTCAAAAACGTAACGCTTTTCTCCCTTACGGCGTCTGGAATCCTGTAATCCAGCAGTCTTTACTCATTATCGCAACCACACAAGCAGAGCCGTGCGGCTACAAAGGATAGCGACACGCCTATCACATTAACTTCAAAGACATGGAAAAAACATTGACAGGCGATCGGTGAGCCAATCCGAAAGAAATGCATAGCTCTGAACACTCATTGCCTGCTGCACGGCGCGGCGCATCGCGCACATTTCTTTACATCAACGTTAATTGCAAGCTTAGTCTCCTTTGTACTTCTTTAAACTTGGTTCCCTTGCACACTTGGTCTTCTATTCCATGTTTGATCGCCAGTGTCCACCGACACTCGGTGGATCGCATACATCCATTTTTACGGTAGAGGCATCTGGCGCGCCCGCGCCGCCCCTTTGCCCCCATCTCCCCTCCTCTTCTCATCTCACGCCTCATCCTCACCCTCTACATTCCACGGAAGCCACCTACCCGATTACTGCTACGGCAACCACCTTCAGGTTGCTCTTTCCTCCGCCCACGTCAGAACCCCCTCCGTACACGGTAGCCACCCTCCGGGTTCTTAACGTGGCAGCCACTTTGTATACTTCAGTACGCTCGACTGCTCCGCTTTCACGACCAAGTTAGCCAAAAGCTTCACGCGGCGGCTGCGGTGCCTGGGGCGCCAAAGTCGCCGCTTCGACACCTCTTTGCAGCTTTTTCCCGGCAGCGAGTAACCAGTTTTTCAGGTTTCCGCAGGCATGTGACAACTATGCAATGTAGACACCGTAGACACATAGGCGTTGTCGGTCTATGGAGAGCGACCCGGGTTTTGGCGTCGCGGAGCGCGGATTGTTTTTGCTTTCAATCCTTATTTTTTTTCTCGAGAACTTCTGCTCCTCCGATGACCGTTACCTGGCGTATAAATAAAGTCCACAGCGCTGGTTGTGTTCGGCCTGTCCCGTATGAACGCCAAAGTGTCTGGGCGAGTAAACCTCCCTCGCCAGTCTGCCCCTATGCGCAAGTTATACTTAACAGTCTTCAACGCCTGCGAATACGATTACCTGCACGGATGAGCGGAAGATTGAAACAGCTGTCTTCACACGCTAGTGCACAGTTCTATTCCGCAAGGGTTACATTTCTGGTCCGGAGAGATGATGTCTTCAGATCGACCCCAAGTTGACGTGGAAGCGCGTAGTTTTCCTCGTCCCGTAGAGTGGATTGTTTGCGATAGACTGAAGGATTCCTAGAGCGTTGCCTAGCAGGGTGCAGGTTACACTTCGCATTGGAAAATGCGACCGGTGCGTGAAAACGAAGCACTTCGATGCGCTAGCGTGCACACAGATGCCACGATTGTCGAAAAAACGTTACGAAGAAAGCATGGGGCAAGGTGCAAAATATATTCGTGTCAACTCCACGGAAGATGACAGAAGGCTTGGTTCATAATTTATTGGGGTTTAACGTCCCAAAGCGACTCAGGCTAGGAGGGACGCCGTAGTGAAGGCCTCCGGAAATTTTGATCACCTGAGGTTCTTTAACGTGCACTGACATCGAACAGTGCACGGGCCTCTGGCTTTTCTCCTGCATCTAAATGAGGCCGCAGGGTCAGAGATGGAACCCGTGTATTTCAGGCCAGCATCCGAGCTCCATAACCACTGAGCCACCGTGGCGGCAGATAACAGGAGGCAGCAATAGAATAAAGCTATGGTATGCTATGTGATTGCATGTGGTGCTCATTTCGTAGCGGTGCACATTATTTTACGTGCATATAACAGGCACAATGTGGAACATGTGTTATGGGCAAAATTAGCAAACTCGCCTGCCTACTGCTTACCAAAGCAGTTTGGATTATGTAGCTTGGATTTCAGAAAAAAAAAACAGAAAAAAGTGCGTTTTTTTCTTCTACTTCAGCGGCTGAATCAGATTGAATGGGCAACAGTGTCAAGAGTGCGTATACCCAGTAGTTCTATGAAGTGTTTAGTTAATTTTATTGCTATGATGCATATATTGACAGAAACCTCGCATCCCGTTCACGTGGTAGGGCAAATACCCATTTTATGCGGCCGCTGTTTAGAGGCAGTGATTTACCCGGGGCCCGGTGTCTTTGACCTGAGGCTAGAGCCTAAACATGCCTTGCAAGAAAATATGCAATTGTGTATCAACCGCCGTGTTCGGGCTTTTCCCACACCCTGTAGAAAATGAAGTGTGTCACGGCCAACAACATCCTTCCGGGCAGCGAAGGAGTACTAAACACATTTTAGGAGCTCAAAGGGTGGGGCAGTGCGTGTAATTTGCAATAGCAGGCCTTCAGCAACTGAAACGGTGCAAAATTTTTTAGAGCGTATGAACGCCTCCGCTTATTTATTTTTAGCTAGGCGCCATTGGCCGGTAGGTTGGCCTTCTGCCGCTGGTGGGGTCGAGCTTCTCAACGCTTTGGTTTACGGCTTGTGTCGCGCGGATCAAGCTTTTACGTGAAACACTCGCATGCTTGATTACAGCAGACGCTGCCAGCACTGAATAGTATTTCCGCTGCTCGAAGAGATACAGCGCTTTGGGTAAAATGAGTCTTTCCTATCGCCAGACGAAGATATAACAAACTCTCTAGCTAGACGTGCAAATAATGTCGGAGAGAAGTCTCCACAAAGCTTCAGCCGCAAGCAAAGCCCCTAGCTCCGTTATGAACCGTTGGTTCTAGACAGCGCTTGTGAATGTGAAGGCATGACTCGTATGCAGTAAGGCGTGATGTACTGAAATGAGGCGATTGCGGACAACATATGCTTGTGAAACGGTTTTAGCGAGTCCTGGGCTATTTTGTTTCCAATAGAACAGTCGCGAACAGATTAATACGAATCCTGTTTCTGCGGTCGAACCCGTCTAGCGTTTCGCTTAGCGAAGTAATTACTTTTTTAATGTGTTTCCAAGGAGATTCCGCTTGTGTGCTTTCGCATAAAGGCGGCTAATCTGCATAATTCTGTTGCGCATGCGACGGCAGTGTTGAAACACCGAAGAGTGGTCGATATTGTTCTGTCCTGGACTGCACATAGATCTAGGTATTTAGAATGATTAAGAGCCTCATTCAGCCGTCGTTCTAGTGCGAGGCTGGATAGTGTTTACTTAGGCCTTACCGCAGGCACCAAAATTGATGCGCGTAGAGCGAGGCGGGGGGGGGGGGGACAAAAAGATTGTTCCTCTTTATATGCCTTCTGGCAAATGCACTGGCGGCTTTTGTATCTATGCCTGGTAACCGTACATGTAACCACTTTACCTACCCTCGCGAACTTATATCTTCAAACAAATTGTCTGCCTATGCACCATTTCCCGTCATACCCTCGCACCCAGTTCGTCGGCAGCGCGCCGACTACCTTCCTCCTCTCTGGCCTTAGCGGTTGACTGTGCCTGCGCCATGTTTTCAATGCGCTAGCTTTGCGTTTGACGCATCAGTTGACTTTGCGGGCCGCGGGCTATCCGCATTTCACCTCCGGCGCCAGTGAATTGGCCCTTGTCTTCAGATTTTTTTTAAGCGGGTCGTCGCGTGGCCGGCATGGCCCCCACTCCGGCGACAGTCGCCCGGCCGTTCTCTAAGAGAGCAAATGCTGCTGGCAGAAGGCTGCCGAGCTGAAAAGTAAAAGCAGTAATTGCAGCGAGGGGTTCCGGAATGGGACCAGCTCTGCAGACTGTGCATGCGCGTCTCACACCCCGGTGAATTGTTTCGGATCAATTTTATGGCTTTTCGAACGCGGTGTTGAAGACAGCTTTCAGGACGCTTGAGGAATGAAGCTCACATGGAAGGCTACTCGCAGGGCGCCCGCTAGATGCACGTGCGAGTGGTTGTGCTGCTGGATGGCGGTTTATGAGCTGTGTTTGCTCTGCTTCTGGCCAGCGAGGCCCAGATGCCACCCTGTATCTGCGTTTTGAGCCACGGCTGGTGGAAATTGTGCTTATGTGTATTTTGTTGTCTGGTCAGTGTACTTTACGGAGTTTAAGGAAAAGCATGATCGACTTCTTGGAATGCACGCCGTTCATTCGAGCAAACAAGCTTGTGGGCACCGGCGTGTCCCTGGTCCGTTCTATTTCAGAGGAAATGCTCCAATTGGCTCTAAGAAGCTCATTTCTGATTGTCGCTAAAATAATCCCCAGAATGCTGATGAAACTGATTGAAAGGGTCGTTTTGGCGCCAAAAGGGAGACTTCGGCACGGACTCTTGGTGGAGAGTCGGAGTCGCGAGAGTACGGACAGGGTGAAGCTTTGCGCTGGCCCCGTTCCGAAGAACGAGAAGCCGCTACGAGAAGCGCGAATTAAGTCGGTCAGGCAGGACAAAGTTTCGTAAGGGCCAGCTTTGGCCTGAGGCCCCCGATCGTTCTTGATGCTAGCGACCACCCGGGTCGATGTGTATGAGTGAAAATAGTGTGTAAATAAACCCAGCGGTACGTTTCTGCAAAGAAGTTGGTCTACGTCTCATTTCCCTCCTGCAACGTGTCGCGCCCAAACGGACCCCCATCTACACCATCGAGGACTCCAGAGTCTTACGGCATTGCTGTCACGTTTTTGATCTTTCGTGGATTTAGCGCTATTACAACGAAGTCTAGATCCACTGGGAACCATTGCGTAGTCTTGGGTGACAATAACTACCAAAAGCGAAAAAAGTTAGAAACTTGCGACTCTCTTAGCCCTCCGCGCCGGCACTGTGGTTGCAGTCTTTTCCAGCTGCATCGATTTCCTATGGACTAAGAGCAGCGACGGCTTTGGAGTGCAGACATTAACAGGAAAGACTTCTCACCTTATTTGTCATCTCGCGTCTGCTCGGAACCCTTCGTGGGTGGAACAAGTACAGACACAAACACAACGTCAAATTTCATCTTGGCTACGAACGAAAGAGGAGGAGCTGTTTCACTCATGTTTGAGCTATGTATGTTTTTAAGCAAAAAACTATACCCTGAAATCCACTTTTACTCACGTGAAAATTGCTCGGCGACACATTCCTAGGAAAGTTTATGTGCCGACAAAAAAGAAAAAACAGCAAGTACCACAGGCCGGTCGACGAACGCTAGCTGTTGTACTTCGATAACAGAAAGTCTAACTGGACACAATTTCTGCGGGCTAAACTGCCAGCGGAACACGGCGAATCATAATAAACATGTCTGGCGTGTTTGTACGCAAATTTTTGCAGTAACTTTTGTTATCTCAATGTATTCCATTCTACAATCGCGGTTTTGCCTAACGATGGATAAAGGAACGCAATGAGCGTTGAACGGTACCGCTAGCAATGGATCGGCCGCGATCGATACAGTCGCAGTTATGATTGCTGTGCAATAGAAAAAAAGTTCTAAAGAGTAAGTATAATTATCAGGACATGACATATGCACTGAGGGTGGGAGTGCGATGAGTCTACGCTACCTTCCGCGCGCACACATTCAATCAGAAATTGAAGACACACCGCAGAGCGAATTTCAATCTCTAGAGGCGCTGCAGGCTTTCCACGCTTTTTCTTCACGTTGTGTACCATCGCAATATAGCAATCTACGAAGCCTTTCAAAGAAGATGCCTTTATGACGAGTCGACTATCCTCCAATGCTAATCACAGGCACAGCCAGCGCACTGTTGCAATTCCAAGAGCTTTTGCATGTTCGTTGCTACCCGAAGCTCCGTACATGTCGTCTAAGCGAGCTTGACTCAATCTCAACGAATAATATTTCGCGTCATGCGCACTGCAGCTCCGAAATTAAAGCACACCAGAAAGAAAAGAGCTGCCGTTGATTCACATGTGAATGCACAACTGCGTGATTCCACATTCCAACATGCCGCCGCGGTGGCTCAGTGGTTATGGAGCTCGGCTGCTGACTCGAAAGACGCGGGTTAGATCCCGGCCGTGTCGCTCATATTTCGATGGAGGCGAAATTCTAGAGGCCCATGTACTGTGCTATGTCAGTGCACGTTAAAAAAAAAACCCGAAGTGGTCGAAATTTCCGGAGCCCTTCACTATGCAGCGTCCATCACAGCCTGAGTCGCTTTGGGACGTTAAGCCCCCATAAACCATAAACCAAACCACATTATTGCCAAGTTTATAGACGGCGCTGCATATGCAAAATAGCAGCGGCCAGGTAGAATGATGTATATTCCACATGGACATTAGGAACAAGGTTTCCGCTGAAGCTAAGCGGGAGCTGATTGACACAATCCTAACTAATAGTACAGTAGAGCCCACTCATAACGAACCTGGCGGTCACGCGGATTACGTTCGACTATTCGAAGTTCGTTGCAAGTACACTTCACGTATTACACCACATTTTCAACCTCCTTGACAGCCACAGACTGACCCTCTCTTGTTGAGACTATTAAGAGCCCTCCATTAAGCTCATTGATCTCAATCCGAAACACTTCCCCTCCTCGTACTTCCTCTCGTCATCTCGGCAAGTGTACTGGAGGCTTACAGGAAAAAAGTAGTCGCTTATCGCTTGAAGAACCACAGTCCAAACTGCTGGGACGAAAACAGTGTCGTCTAGCTAGCGTCACAGGCCTAATCGTGCGTACTACGTACCACAGCTTCGTGAGCGGAATAGTCAATATGTACACTGGCCTCGGCCCCTTAAACATTGCTTGGCTGAATAACATATCTGTCCGCTGTCGGAGTAAGTTACCTTGCCCGGTTAAGCTGCCTCCGGTGATCATGAGTGCCGTCGCACACGTAGAAGTTTCATACGAGCTCGCGGCTGCCAGTCGCTAGCGGTATGCGTTGTACGGCTAGCGTGCATATCTACTTTCTGGTGACGTCGACGACAGAAGAGCTACAGTTACACTTTTGGATGGAGCTCTCCGAGCCATCGGTTGTATTGGACACAGCTCCGAGCGTCAACAGATTGACCCTACATTTTGTATCGACGCTATTGATGCAATGAAAAGAGCCTCTTATTCATAAAGTGGCTGCATAGCAAAAGCGGAGACTCGAATGACCTATTTGACGATTGGTTATCACAACCAGGTTCGCTCCTTCGCATGTCATTTTCGGTCTTCTACTCCGCAGGCGCCTCACTCCATTTATTTCTGACCTACAAGAGAAGGGTCGGCGGACTACTACAAAATCAGACGCACAGTCGCAGGCTGTTCGCGACGGGACACGATTAGTCGTTATTACTGGGGTGAAAGGGTGGTTCTTGAAAGCACAATGCTGCTGTGTGCCCGCCATCGAAGCCCATCAAGCGTGGCTGGCAAAGAGTAAATTTCATGCTTGCAAATGCATTCCAGAATATCCGATTTGTATCGAATATCGAAAATAGAAGAAGGGTGAGTTTTGGAATCGGATGCGGATCCAACGCATATGATATTGGATTCCCATTCCTAACTTCATATATTTTCTCACTCCCAGAATCACCTCTCCAGGAATGGAACCACACTCTACGCAGACCTTTGTACCAAAGTCATCAACTTCGTGCACTAAGCACCCAGTCTCATGGTATTTCGCTTCGCATGCAAAGATCGACCCCTTTGCTTTCTGCTCTCTGCACCCGAGCACAGGGTATATTAGAGAAATGTGTGCTTTGTCCTCTGCAACGCATTGAATTCACTGGGCGAAGGGACTATATACCCTGTGTTATAAGGAAGATTTTAAATAATTTTCAAAAATAGCATTTTTGAGGTACAAATATGGGTTTCATGCATAGTAATGCCAAGGTTGGCGGGCACCAGAAAACCGGTGAATCATAAACTAGTAAGTAGGTTAAGAAGTTCCAATAATTAACTTTTTAACAATTAAAATTATGCGCCTAGTTGTAATTAGGGATTTGTAGCCGGCAGTTAGTAATATTCATATCAACCTTTAGAATTTCGAAAACGCGATTACTCTTGACGCTGTGGCTCAACAAAGTTTGGCTTTTTCGAGTAGTTACATGCACTGGAGGGGTCGCTTTGCCTGTACGCTTTCTAAAGCGCATGTATTTTCGCACGATGTAGCCGTATTTACTCAAGCCACAGAGGCGAGGACAATCGCGTTTTCGAAATTCCAAAAACGGATATGGCGGTTACTAACGGCCGGCTACAAATCTGTATTTGCCATTAGACGCGTAACTCTAATAGTTAGAAAGTTAATTATTGGAAACTAGTTAACCAACTTACTAGTTGATATGATTCACCGGTTTTCTGATGTCCTCCAACACTGGAAATACCATGCCGCAAAAGCCATATTTTTGCCTGAAATATCTTAATTTTGAAAATTACTTAATCTTCCTTGTAGCACCGGGTATATGGAGACATGCAAGGAAGGTGTGGTGATCCTCTACCTTCTACCGAAATTCCGTTTTAATGAAAGAGTTTGACCGCTGAACAACCCACCTTTGCCCCATTATCTACTTTCGCCTAGCGTAACCCGTCGCCCATGTTCAAGACACTGCGGCTCCCACTGAGCGCTCCTAGGGGCCTGTGCAACCTGTAGGCACAGCGCCCACATGGGCCACCGTGAATACGATGTTTAACACACCTGGAAGCGTGATATTCCTGGCATCACTGAGAACAAGGGCGATATTATGTGTTAGTGCACAAACGCGGCTGAATTCTGTGAATCCAGTGTCCCAGTTTCGACGGTTTTCTCGAAGTTTTGTCTCAATCCATGTGTTTTAAAAAATGGCGTATACTTCAGCATTTGTCATAGCCGCGGTCATAAGTCGTCTGAGTAATGCTGAAAAGCTGTTCTTCATATCACAATGTCTTCGATGCGCTGCAAAAGAGCAATTCGCGAAAACTACCGTTCTGTTACCAGAAGTGAATCAGTGAAGCAACAATTTTTTTTCTTCTCTGACGTGTTTGCCTTAATTGCGCTATGCTACTCATTGTTACCATGTTCTGCGAGCTCATTATCTTTTATTGGCGTGCTTTATTTTGTGTCGCGTGTTCTTTTTTTTGCCTGCTGTTATTTCCTCGTCGTTTCTTCTTGTCTACTAATTTGTATATATATTGTTTATCATGATTGTACGTTTCCCTTTTGTTTTCTTACGCCCCCCTTGCACAATGTCCAATGGGCCTGTAAGTATTTCAAATAAATAAATAAATAAATAAATAAATAAATAAATAAATAAATAAATAAATAAATAAATAAATAATTGAATATACAAATAAGGAATTGCGTGTTAGCTGTGTCCCGCAAAAGCTGCGCCTGTGCTAAGAGGCACGCTGCACTGCCGGACTCCGTGTTAATTTCGAGAGCGTAAAGTTTTTTAACATGGAGCAAAATTGCATGACACAGGTGTTCTTACATTTCGGCGGCATCAAAATGCAGCCGCCGAGACCGAGGATCTCACCTGAGACCAAGTCTCTACCTGATTTACATTTCAAGCATGACTTTCTGTGTTCCGGAATGCAAATCATTTTTAACACTAATCATGTTTAAATTCGCTACTGTATTCATATGAGAGAAATGAGGTGGCTGGAGAAAAAGCTTTCCTCCCCGGAGCTTCACAACGCTCCAGCCACCTTTGCATCAACAGCAATGACAGTTGCAAAAATACATACATTTTAGAGCAAAAATACAATGCTTTTTAGAGCGTAGCTGTTATAGGCGTTATAGTCATAACACTGCGTTGTTGCAGTCGTAACACGATGCCACGGCGTTATTGGCGTAACACGCCACCTGACAACCATTGCAGGTAGTTGCAGAGCGAAACGCCACCTGCCATGGCGAGACCGGAGGAACTGAGAATCGGAAGGTGGCTGGCACGGGAAGATCCGGAGGGTGGCTTGCAGTGTAACACGACACCTGCCAGCGGTGGCAGGTGGCGTGAAAAAACCAGTCATGAAAGCACTGCATGCAATGAAAAAGTGAATAAAGTATGGTTGTCACGCGAAAAGGCTGCTTGTGTTTCTATGCGGCATTGTAACAACACCTATGTGCTGGAGGATTTGATCATTCAAAATGGGCTGTGATGAATGCCTAATCCTTTCCACCCCTTTATTAGCAAGTGAAAAAGAAACAAATCAAAGTGGCTGGTACCGAGAAGTGTAGGCTTTTGCGTTTCTTTTAAGGTTTGCTAAATTTAAAACTGTATTTCTTCGCACTGTTCTCCTGTAGGCACACAGCACTTTGCGAGCGTACGTATTATCCGCTATTATATCCTTGGGTTTACGGAAAAGTGCTTGTGTATGTTCTAACTTGGTATTATCTATGGCACGAACGGCTTTCTTTTGTAGTAATTATGGGGTTGAAATGGGAGAATAAATACATTCTGCCCGCTTAACTGCGGTTGACATAGTTCAAAATCACCTACCCCACGCCGTGATCGCACGCGCTACCGAGCGCATGCTGACCACGGCGGGCCATGCTCTGAGGGAAACAAAGGAACGACTCTGGATGACACCAAAATGGCATTTATTTTTGCAACATAACGCCAGCTAGCGACGAAATATGCTCGCGGGATAATGTTCCCACAAGGCCTCACCCCACTGGCGCAGAGCGGAGCGCCGCGCCGAAGCATCCGCAGGCGTCGAGTTCCCGAGCCGAAAAGAGAGAGAACTGTCTCCCACCGGACACGCAGCAATCACACCGTCAGGGCCTTCCCTTGTTGGTTAAGATAACTAAGGAAGGCGCATTGCGGGGAAGCAAACCGAAGGAAACAGAGCAGGGTGAATCCCCACATTATACAACAGTAGTGTTAGTTGTAGGGCTTCTTGTTATTGCGTATTTAAGTTTTGTTTTCCAGCGCAACGGCACACGGCCTAAGAAGAAAGACAAAAAGAAGGCCGAACGCTGTCCTTCTTTTCGTTTTTCTTCTTAGGCCATGTGCTGTTGCGCTGGAAAGCAATGAACCTGAATCCACATAACACGAGTTTTATAATATTAGTTACAGAAGTCTTTGACGACACTAAGGCGCAATAGTAAATTTGAGATTATTTGCTTCTGAATGAAATATAAATCACGGTAAACGTTAGATCTATGCTTTAATATGCTTACTGTATGTGGGAAGCTTGGCTGAAGATGGACATTTGTAAATGGAGAGGAATCCGCAGTTTCGCTGTGTAGGTTGTGGCAGGTAATTATAGAAGGAGTCTGAGTGTTTTCAGTGCAGACACTTGGAATCATTACCGCAGCACGGGAAAACATTGAAGGAAATATTCTTTTACAGCATAGTTCATTACAATACAGGTATCAATCGGGCGCAATATTTACACAATCCTGAATATATGTTTCTCCACGCTTTATTATGCTTATAAAATCATTTGCAAATCATCAAATCATTTTCTAAACTACAGATCTCATCAGGGGAAATGATAGTGTCGGTGCACTAAAGAGAAGTATGAATAATATTCCTAAAAGGAAGCCAGAACTATAGAGAAGGCAATGTTTGCCTGTTCGGTTACGCAATTTTTTTATTGTTGGCAGAACTTGTCGATGACTCTTGCGTGGGCGTGGGCTCTGATGTCGCTACCTCTTGCATATAAGGACGAAAGAGTTCATCAAAGTAAAAAAAGGGCTGTGACCAGCCCTAGTCTAGTTTTTGTCCACTTCAGGTATCTTTTCTCTACAGCTCTGTTGATAGATGTATCCATCTCTTAGAGCGTTGCGCCGGTCTTTTCCGCTTGCCGTGTTGGGGATGATCTCCAGGAACTCTATGCCCCCGTGCAGGTGCTTGTGATAAGCCAGGTGAGCTGAAAGCAGTGAGGTACGTGATTGAATCAAGTTCACCGGCAAGCCGGTGCACAATGTTGTTGTTCAGATCATAAAGAAATTCCACTTAAGTAGCAGTATTGACTGGAATGCGTGGCCTACCTATATGCAGTGTGCTAGACTATGCGAACAACTGTTTCATCAAAATATAAGCTCGTCGTAAGCCATCATTAATTCCAGGTTCTAAATCAACCTAGAAAATTGCACTAAATCCCTCTTTCACAACTTCTCAAGCGCCGCCTTAGGCAAGCGGTTCGGTCCCCTGGCCAGGACGATTTTTATTTTCAACTAAAAAGTTCTGTGAAAGCTGTACAGCTTTTCTGAGAAGCCGTATAGCTGCGCCTGGCCGGATGATAGCGAGTAAAAACAGCCACCGCGGTGGTTCAATGTTCATGGTTTTCGGCTGCTCACTCGAAAGACGCGGGTTCGATCCCGACCGCGGCGGTCGCATTTCTATGGAGGCGAAAATTATAGAGGCCCGCATACTGCGGGATGTCAGTGCACGTTAAAGAACCCCAGGTGGTCGAAATTATTTGAAGCCCTCCACTACGTCATCTCTCACAGCCTGAGTTGCTTTCGGACGTTAAACCCCATTTTCCTGCTTATCGAACGTAAATGCTTCCTGTAGGCCTGCCATGATGTAGGGTTTATAAAACTGGCTTCCCCAGAGTGAATGCAGTGATTTGCTGCCCACTCACAAACCAACAGACGGTGAATATTTTGCCACTATTTCTGACCACAAAAATAGCATAGAGCTGGACAGACGCTGTGTTCGCGTTTGCATCTGAAGCATGAGATAGACATGCCAGTGCTTACAGGCATTAGCTGTCATTCATGGGCCACATGTGGGAGTTCCAGTTCTGCGAGGTAGCACTGCTATGTAATATAACAAGGTGGAACGCAGAGCCGCCTTGAGGCCGCACCGTACCGGCTACGAGCTCCTGCAGCCTCTGGGCCTCCCTCTGCTCTTCGAGGCTTCCCGTTTGTAGGCGTCGGCGGTGCACTACGAATGCTCGCGCAGCCTCTCCGTACTCGGGGTGGGGCACCCCGACGACGACCGCGTGTCGCACCCCAGGATCGGCGGCCAGCAGCTCTTCCAGCTCGGCGGGAGCTACCTGCTCGTCCATGCACTTGATCAGCTCCTTCAGCCGGCCACACACGTAGAAGCGGCCGTCGGGAGTGTAGTAGCCCACGTCGCCTAGGAAGACAGAGACTATTTAGCGATTTGTTCAGTCTCCTTGTAAGCCATTTAGTTTCCAAGCGTCATGCACTGCGCCAAGCTCAGATGTCTGGTATAACAACTTCTTAAGGACACAGCGTTCGCGGTAATGCGCACAGCGCTTTTATAAAACGACCCGTTTCCTCTTAGAGCTGGGTGCGCTGTGAACTACGCAACGATTCCTTGCCGCAGTGTACATACGACCGCGGTAATCAATCAGCTCAAAAAGAAAGAAGAAAGGATGTTTGAAGAGTATTGTGCTTTCTTAGCTCCCCACTGAGGACAGTGCAACGTTTCGTAGCAATTAGTATGTTGTTCGCCAGAGGGTTTGCGTAAACAGGTTCCTTCCTGTTTTATCATGACACAACAAACCCGAAGGGCCGTATTGCTCCTGAGCTTACTTTGGAACTGCACGCTACTGCTTATTTCATATTAGCCATGGCCATGCTGCTGATGTAAAAGGAATTTTGTCCGGAGGTAAAAAAAAAGGAAAGAAAATCTTGCAGACTCCTACACTTAAGCAGAGGCTCAGTCAGTGGCTACTGCTAGAAGCGGCAACTGGCATTCTGTTCTGAGTTGCGTCATTAGTAAATTGGCCCTGCTTCGGGAGAATCTGCGTGTTTTGAGCGTTGAATTTTAAAATATCCTTTGTTCTTGAATGTATTGCAGCGGAAAAGAAGGGAGTAATAAGTGGGGCCGTTGTTTTTATCTTCTTTGTGCTTTGATGTAAAGGCATGGTGATAAGGAAATGAAACAAACGAAAGGACATGCATGTCATAAATTATATACAGATGCCCTAAACACCGGGATTCTCGCGTGGAATTCTTTATGAACGATATCGGAGACTCTAAGAGTTAAGCGATTCCTTGTTCACATTTCATAATTTTATTGCGTACCTCTATTGCGTCCCTCAAGACAAGGCAGCGCAAAGGAGCCATTTTTTCTAAGTTGTCAGCTATGCGCAAACGTTAACCAGGGAACTGAAATATGCCACTGGTTACTGCCGGTTTATTCGGCCAAAGAAACTAGGGTTTGTTTATGGCTCTAAGCTAAGATGCTTGGCTTGCAGCAGGAAGAAAAAAAGGAAAACAGAGAACAAGATCGCTGAGTTTGTCACGATGATGCACGGCACAAAAGGCATGACACCACTACCGGAATGCGGTTCGCCAAGAAGCCGTTCTTTTTTTTTCATTCTTACAATTTGTTCTCATATTTCTTAAGCAGTTCCTCTTGGGTCTACTGGATCTTGCCGGTGACGCAGGCACGGGGCCGACAGCGGTAAGCGCAGCGGCGTAGAGATTCTTCACTGCCCAACTACACGCGCCATATCAGCTACCTACACCACACCAGGGCTATCAACGGGACCACCAATCAACGGCCACATGTGTGGACCACTTCGCGCATCCGCACAAGCAGCGACACCACTAGACTGGACTATATATTGGCAACCTACCCTTACGACAACAACTGGGCACAGCAGTATTACCGGAATGCCGTTCGCCAACAATACGTTCGAATTTTTTCCGCAGGTGGGAAAACACTACAAGACTTGTACTCGCTCCAGCGACCCATTCTTGTTGATGCTGCCATGGCCACGGCTTGTGTTTGAAGTGACTGGAAGCTTGCGCAAACTACTATTACTGGGAGGCGATATTGAAGCTAATCCGGGACCGGATTTAGCTCAGACTGCCAAGCAACTGAATGAAATTGCAGCTGACATTAAAGAAATAAAAGTAAAACGGCTTGTGGACATTGATAACAAGTTCGATGCTCTATCTATACTGGAAAGTCAAGTATCTTTCTCCTAGGAACAGGTTGTTCAGATGAGCCAAGTCATAAAAAGCTAGAAGGAAGAACAGAGGACCTGGTGAACCTTAGCGGAAGGTTAAGTTTAATTATATACGTTTAGAAAAGGAGGAGGAAGAGACCAGCGAGAGCCTTCTACAGAACGTAAGCACGAAAATTATTCAGAGTAAATTTGAGTTCTCAGAAGTAGCCACAGAATTCATTCACCGTTTAGGACGATCAGGAGAAAACAAAGCGAGACCTGTTATTTTCAAGGTGCTGGACTGCGGAAATATAGCGCCAATACTTAATACAGGATGAAAGCATAAAGAGAGCGGCTACTCCATCGGTGAAGACTTCTCGCGATAAATTAGCGACACCAGAAAAAAGCTATGGGACAGCACCAAACAGAGCCGTAAAAACAGTGATAAAGTCTCCCTCTCTTTCGATAAATTCTACATCATGGGCAGGCGTTTATCTGGCACAAAGAAAAGAACTTCAGAGTGCAGCTGAAAATAAAAGCGCAGAAGCAGTCAGCCCTCCGGTGAAGCGGCAAAAAGTGCAATTGAACTAATAAAATTATTAAACATAAATTTGACAAGCGTCCTCAACAAACGAGACGCGCTTTGAATCGTCTTATTTGATCAAGAACCTAATATAGTGCCTATCCTAGAAACGTGGCTTTCGGCAGCAATAGGAAATCACGAAATCTTCCCACCAGATTATTCACCAGTTCGAAAAGACCGGCCTTCACGGGGGGTGGGGGGGGGGGGGGGATCGCACTGTTAATGAAGAAGCATCTTCCCATTGCCCTTCTACCCTACGACGTAGGCGCTGAGGTAGTGTGGCAGTGTCTTGTAAGACCATGTGCGGTAGCTTTAGTCTAATCAGGGGATGTGTTTCCTGAAGCCCCTCTCCTTCTGGGCATGAGTGAACGACTGCCATCCAAGATTATCTGCAACGGCACCTGCCTAACTCCCGGATAATCATCATGGGGATTTTAACTGCTCGTACATTGACTGTGCTACCATCCATCATACAAAACCGGCTTCAGAAGCAGTCATTGACATAATGTTGAACTTCATCCTTCACCAAACAGTTTCACGTCGAACGCGCGTACAAGGGACAACAGAAAGCATGCGCATACCCTTCTCCCTCCACGTGGCGCGCTTGGCTAGCCTCGGACCGGCTGACGGACGAGATGGCCTTGGTTACCCTGGCCCAAGACAATCTTGACGCTTAATATTTCGTTAAAATAAAGTGTTATCTCTCTGTCCTCGACCTGACACTTGTAACCGATAATTTTTCATTACACCAGGTGACTCTTGATGCTAGTCAGGAAATTTTTAACAGCATACACGTATGTGTGCTGCCACTCGACAGCACACTGACAAACCGAACCCCCAAACGACTGTGACTAATTTTAATAAAGGTGATATGATGCTAGTATATTAAAACACAAGCTTGAACACGAGTTCCAAGTATTTTGAGCAACCGCGTCCGAAGCAGACACCGACGTCAATTCGCTTTGGCTTAAGTTTAAGGAAATTATTTGCTACTGTATGTCTATAATGTCCCAAGAAGAATCAAGAAACCGGACACAAAGAATTCAGGTATTACGCGATACATAATTCATGCAAAACGAAAACGTAGAGGCTACGACGTTTCATTGGGTCCAAAATTGCGAATCCATGTAGAAGAAGGAAATTAACCTGCGCCATTACAAATTTTAAGCACGAAATGAAGGAATCAAAGAAATACTACTCTAGTGTATCACTTTTTACTTATAAAGGTGGGACTAAGAGAAGAAAGGGAGAAAGAGGTGCAGTAGTGGAGGGCTCCGTAATAATTTCGACCACCGATGAGGTGCGATGTCAGTGCGCGTTTAAAGATCCCCAGGTGGTCGAAATTATTCCGGAGCACTCCACTACAGCAGCTCTTTCTTCCTTTTCTCTTCTAGTCCCATCTTTATCCCTTCCCTTACTGCGCGGTTCAGGTGTCCGCCAATACGTGAGACAGATACTGCGCCATTTCCTTCTCCCAAAAACCATTTTTTTGTTTTTTCACAATCCACACAGGTTCGGAAGCGCTTCCGCTCTAATAGATGCTTTTAGCATACCGGAGACGTACTAGCGGAGACGTATACCGGTTTACCGGATCCCTTCTGCGCACGCTCAGTGGCATTGTTGGGGTCAGGGGTAGCCACTGCGCGTGCGCAGAAGGGGTCCGGTAAACCAGTATACGTCTCCGTTAGTACGCCTCCGGTATGCTAAAAGCGTTTAATAATACAAAACGGCCCGAACTGACGCTAGACGAAAGGACAGGAAAAGCCGAGTATTTTAACGCTTTTTTCTCAGTAGGGGTTTAGCAGATATAACGGCATTATTCCACAGATGCAACCATCCCAGGGTCCACTATCGGAGAGCTAAACTTAACAGATGGCGGTATTTATAATCTTCTCTTGAACCTTGATGCGAAAACGCACGCGTTCTTGATGATATACCAAACGTGTTTTTAAAGCGATAGCCGGAATACTGCACAAATAGCTTGGCCTAATGTTCCACAAGTCACTTTCATCGTCAAGACTCCCGGGTGACTGCAAGATAGCGAAAATAAGACTAATTCATAAAGGTGGGGACATTACCAGTGCACCAAAATTCAGACCAATTTCACTCACTAGCACAGCATGTAAGGTCTTTGAACATAACATCACGAAACATGTCGCACATTATCTGGAACATGAAAACTTATCAGCTCGCCAGACCAGCATGGATTCCACAGCGCTTTGTCGAATATCGCCTAGTTAACAGATGTCGTTCATCACTTGACACTGAGCATCGATCATTGCAGTCCCCATCCCCCAAACTGATTTCATAATAATAGATTTTTCTAAAGCTTTCCATTGCGTATGCCATACCAAACTAATCGCAAACATGCAAAGCATGACCGGAGACGGAGCGGTTTTGAACTGGGTTGAAAACTTTCTTTCAAACCGTTCTCAATTTTGTGATCTCTTGAAAAAATGACGTCTCAAATAACTTCTGTTAGTTCGGGTGTTCAAGAAGGCTCCCTACATGGATCATTAATAATTTTAATTTTCTTTATTGATATAAGCAAGCAAATTAACCACAATATTAAGCTATTTGCAGACGAATTTATCATGTGCAGGCAAATTAAAAAACCATGAAGACCGCAGTGCGCTTAGCAAATCGCTTGATGCAGTTATGAAATGCTGCCATAGCTTTATATGGCAGATGACAATTAATTCGAACAAATCTGCATGCTTGCCCGTAACACGAAAAAAAACAGCCCTTTTTTTTCCTTACAATATGAACAGCGCTACTCTTAATAAACTTCATCAGCATAAATACCTCGGTATCGCACTAACCACCGGCCTCATGGGATGGAGAAATTGCTAACGTATCAGAAGCAGCATTACGAAAAAATTTTTCCCCGCAAAGATGCATACGGCTTGCACCAGCATCAGCTAAGCTCTTGGCGTATAAAACATTCATAAACCATACTAGAATAGCCTCACACTGTCTGATTTCCTCAAACAGTGACTAACGTTGCGAAACTGGAAAAGATACAAAGAAAGGCACTGCAATTCATCCATAACTTGTATAAGCGCACTGACTCTCCAACTAACATTGCAGTTATCTCAGGCCTAGCGATTCTCTCCACTAGAGCTAATAACGCACGGTTAAAATTTTTGTATCTACTGTTACACAACACTTATAATATCGGTGTGTCCGAATATACAATGTTTCTTTCTCAGACTCGACCGACACGCCACAAATATGGCTACACATTGACTCAATATTCTTTCCATACAGACACATTCAAGACCTCATTTTTTCATTTCGATATCTGAGAATGGAATCGATGGATGTTTAAATTACCCAAGCAAAGACTTTAGAAACATTTGCTGCAAAGATAGAAGCCATGACAGAAGCTTGTGATTGATGTATCGTTTGGCTATATCATTTTTCTGAAAAAAAGAGCACAGGTGCATTTTCGTCATCCGTATTTGCTTCTTCACTGTCACTGATTGCATCTGTTAAAAAGTTTAGATTCCTTTCTGTTGTTGTTATTGTTCCTCGGCTTATCTTTTTGTGGGCATTTTTTTTTGCGTTGCATACATATTTACCCCTATTCTTCATGGTATGACTATTTCTTACCTATAATTCTGCTCTTGATCACGTATCTTTTCTTGCCACCGTGTAAATTGTTTTACGCTTGTTGTCTCGATGTAGCTTTAGACCGAGTGTACAAACTGTGTATGCGCACCTGCCAGGGCCTCGCAAAGGAACGTGCAGTATGTAAAATAAATAAATAATTATATATAAGACGCACCTGTTTCAACTGTTTCTCCTTTTCTCTCTACCAGCGCAGGCTACCTCGTGATGTATTTTTTTGCGAAGCAGTTGTCCTGAAACAAAAGTATGCTGTCCTACCTAATCATTTGCGGTAACATTGGCAGGTTTGTCGCGTTGATTAATATGGACAATCACAAACGCTAGGGAAATGCTGAGGCTCTCAGTTGGGCTAGTTGGTTGTCGTGATCACACATGTTTACTAGCGCATGTACGCAGACACGGACAGAAAGAGGGAACAAAACGCAGGCATATGTGACTAAGGAAATGTTTGTGTTCTCCTCACGTGTTTTTGATACACGAAAATTGTTTTTATTGCACTCTGGGCAAGATAGTCCCGCCAGATAAGCAGTCGGCGTCTACAGCATGAACCGCAGTGAGTCGTGATTACTGAGACAGAGCTAAGAGGAAAACGTTAGAGGAAACGTGTGTCCTTTACATGAGCTGTATGTCGCTCACAACAATGTTAGCTGTGAGCGCCAAGACAACTGCTACACAATAAACCTAGTACAATGGTTACCTGAGAGTCGCTGGTAGGATTCATGTCCTACCAATGGAATCACGAAGGGGATGCACAGTTTTTTGATCGTAAAAGAATATCAAATACGCCACGAAATGAAAGAACTGACCGTAATTTTGAAGCTTTGCAAGTTATTCTGTGCCCAAATTAAAGGGATCGATTGTTATATCTCATGACAAAAATCTTGGCCAGAGCTTCGAGAACCATTGCTTTTATATGTGGAAACAGCAATTATTTTTTGTAAAGAACTTAAGCTGTTTCTCCTGGTCCAAGAGCGCTAGTGTTTGATTCGTTAAAGAAAACAGAAGGGTTTTGGCCCTTTCCGCGCCTTTTTTACATGTATGTGTGGTCTTTCTTCAACGTAACATTAATTCAGTGTGATTGCTTCTTATTAACAAATGGCTACTGCAAAGTAAGTGCGACTAAGAATATTTCTTTGAGCCTTACGAAATTTTTGAATGCCTTATAAATGCGCTGAATGAATCCGGATCTTGAATGAATAGTTGGACAAGTTGGCATGTATTCATTTTGTGTAGAAACAGCGCGAATGGACGAAGAACCGGGAACGAGGAAACACACAGACAAGCGCTCTTACATACACACACTGCATATAGCGTTACGATGTACGCTGGGGTAGCTAGGCCGAAGTTTAAACGCGTAAAAGAGCCCTGTGCAGTAGAAATACCCTCTAGTCTGTCTGTGTGTTTCCTCGTTCTGGTTCTTCGTCCGTTCGCGCTGTTTCTACCCAAAATGAATCTGGTACCTTAAAACAATCACTTAAATTTATTTCTTATCGCAAAGTCCACAAACAGTTGTGTTGTATCTGTCAATTTCTCTTTTTGTAAAGGTCGACAGCTTTGTAAAGCTGCCTGACCATCGTTTTTCCCTCGTCTCTCATGTCCGCACTAGCACATGAAATAAATTATTTCATTTGCGGACACGGGTGGGGGACCAAAAAAGGTAGCAGTGCGCCAAAATGGGACGCCATTCTTATCAGGTGTCAGATATAGGGCTCTCCAAGAAACACAGCGTGGAGTATACACGACGAAGAGCCAAGTACTACTTTGGATACAAATCTAAAAAAGTAACAATAAAGCCATCGCACCAGTCCGAACAAAGCCATCTTCGTAAGCATCTGCAGTTTCATTTGGATTCTTCAGGTAGCCTTTGAATGTACAAGCACCTTTGACACAAATTTCTCCTTGCTCATGTGGTCCCAGTGCTTTCCTTGTGCACACGTCTACGACCTGGAGTAAAAATAGTAATAATAAACGAAGACAATGCATTTAGAAATGCTGAGCCGACCAAAACCGAGCCAAATGCTTCCTACTGTGGATGTATACAAACGACGACGATATTTTTGATGTTATTTTCGAGTGTGGTTCTCGCCTGAGTCTTAACAGCCCTACCTGAACGGCAACAAGGCAGGAGTAAAAATAAGGTTAACTTTCCGGTCTGACGAAATGCGTCCAAATCCGAGCGCTTTTTATTTCTCCGTTTGCAAACATGGCTTTTTATTCTTCTTCGCAGTAATATGGTAGCAGATACCTTGAAAGCACATAAAGAAAAATACAAAATTGGGCTGGATCGAGAGCCTAGTATCAGAGGGAGCGAGAATGTCTGTTGTTTTTTCTGAGATCCGAGCTTGTATAAGCCAGGAAATAGCGTGAAAAGCAGACATGTAGCTACGCGTCTCGCAAATTACAGTCACAGCGTCCGCGGTATTAAAACATTTTTACCCCCATTGTGACCTAACAATATGTATTCGGTAAAACCGCACTCCGAAATCTTCCGTGAAAAGAAAAAATTACATTGAGAACTGTACCATTATATTGTTGCGCTACTTTAAGCGACTTTTCAACTGGCGTTAGTTTTGTTTTATATGTTTTTTTCTGAGCTCTCAACAAACCGAAGCATTGAGAAAGTGTTTTGCGTGCTTTAGGGAGCCTTATAAGACCAATACGTACTCATAGTGCGCATTTGAAGTTTAGTATAGTTTCTGTGTTCTACAAGCCACCCGGTTTCTGTAACAGCCTATGGTAGGTGCAGGGGTGTAGATATTTGTGCACCTTTAATGCTGACTGTCGTTCATGAGAAGAGTTCAGGAAAAATTTCTTTCACATGGTGCGCACTTTCGCCACAATATAGGAGATTCAGTCATTTAAATCAAGTGCTCACTCTCATTTCCACGAAGGGCGCCGGCGTTCCAACGCTTTTGAAGTCGTCCTCGCGCGGAATGGAGTACGTGATGCATCCCGTCAGTTCTGTCATACCATACACTGAAACAGGAGACACACAAATGAAAATCAATGAATTCTATGCCTGAAGCTGTTTTTTTAATGATGAATTGGTGAGAGAGTAGATAAAGAAAATATGAGTTTTCCCACTTTTGCGAAGCTCAGCGTCTATGCCAACAGTGGCTTCGTCTGCACGTTGCACATTCGTTGTGTACCTACATAAGTACCCTTGTATTAACAGAATGAAGCCTTGAGGTTTTGGCAATAGATTCCCTCTCCCGGTCCCACAATCCAAAGGATGCATTTATTTAAGCTATTTTTTATCTATCATGTTTTTTCTCCACTGATTTTCAGGTGCCTGTTGGTGATCTATTGGTGCTGATGAGCAGGTTAGGAGATTTAAAGGTAGGAAAGGGTCGAACTGTACAGTGCAGCAGTACTCAAGCCTAGCTTGTCCTTTGTGGTGGTGGTAGTGGTTTTATTAAAAATAATAGTAAAAAGGAAGGAAAAGATTTTTGCTAGCCCCGGCATCTGCCATCGATACTGAAGCACCTGAGCTGGGGCAGCGGAAATAAAGGACAGCAGGCAGAATGGAGAAATGAAATGAAAGAGGTGAGGGGACAGGAATAGAGGATAAGGGGAGAAGTAATATGCACAAACTATTTACACAATAAGAAATGTGTCCAGGTTGTACGCGTGATTAGTTCATTTTAGAGGAATTAAATCACACACGCGCACAGCACTGTGTTGGTTACAACTGGAGTGGGGCGTCCAGTTATTAATCGTTCAAGGTAGAACTCGCGGAGCGTTCGGTCACTGCGTGTAACTACCTGACGGAGAACAGACGGGACGTCAAGCCCGTGTGTTCGAGGAATGTACAGAGGCTCACCAAAGTTCGCTCACGAGTGCGCGCACTGCCTTGCGGCCACAATAGTCGTCTTGATGGAGTCTGGTAGTATGCCCGGCGCCCTATAGGCCGCGAGCATATCGCGAAAAAATATTGCTATCAGCGAACTCAGAGGCCGTTTTTTTTTCCGCTGCCATTGAGAGGGTGGGGGGGGGAGGAAGAGAGAGAGAATAAACTTTATTGAGAAATCAGTATTTAGAATTGCTTGACGACCAGATGGTTGGGGTCCTCATTCCAGAAACCGAGTGGCTCCAGCTACTTCACGAAACTGGTAGATACGCTTTAGCTGATATTCCAAGGATATGCTAGTAAGTTGAGCCTCCCATTAGTCGTACGGCGTATGTGTCGTTTTTAGATGTTGCTTGTCCGCACACCTCCACAAAATGTGGAAAAGTGTGGGACTTGCGTCACACCAGCGGCAGCTGCCACGGTATTGAGTAAGATACAATTTACTCGTATAGTTTAGGAGAACTTCTATCTGGGCTAGGTGGTTCATATTGCTCGAGAAAAGAAAACTGTAGCGCCGAAAAAAACACACACGCAGCAGAAAAACGACGACAAGCGCTTGTGCTGTGTGTGTGTTTTTTTTCGGCGCTACTGTTTTCCTTTCTCGTAAACTTTACTCCATTTATGTAGATTTTGAAGTGAGTTTCTCTGTATTTGGTGCCAGGCAACAGCATCCGCTGTGCTTGGCTTTTTGTCCGGTGGAGAATATTTACTGCGGTTAGGACGGAGTATTTCTAGTCGTTCACTATACGTGGACGGAAGGGGTGTGAGGTCATGATGGGAGAACCGCTCTCTTAGTTACTGTTCCAACTAGGTTACGAGTCACCTCGTTGCCCTCTAACCCTGCATGACTCGGTGTCCAAGTATTTCGGTGATGTTTAAGCAGCTAGTAGTTCTACTGCTTTTTTTCGGGGCATTGCGTAGAGGATCTGGTCAGAAAGCAGCTTCCGAAGTGGCACTGCTGCTGTGAAATTCAACCAGCGGTGGCGCAAAAGCACGTGACAAATAGTTTCAATGGCTGCAAGATCAAAGAAGCACCTCTGGATATCAATCAAACAAAGCGAGCCTATTCAGCCCACACCGACGTCCTATGTTGAGAGGGGTATACAGTATATCGCTCGCTTTCGAATGAGCTCACATTGTCCGCGTTTAACCCGGGTGATTTTGCTCAGCCGCGTTTACAATCCTTGAAACATGGCCTGCAACTCTCTCTGTCCTATTGCCTAGAGTGCTGTAGAGTAGCTTTTCTGCGGCGTCTATGGTTTGGCGTCATGTTTATGAACGACGCTTCACCCCTCATCGGTAAGACCGCTAGTGCTACCTATGACACATTTGGATGAGGGGAAACAATCCAGCGTATATTTCATTCAGCTTCAGCTCACTGCTGACACACAGTGGTCATTGCTCATTGCTGACGCGTTTGCCATCCCCTAAGTTTTGCCATTCGCAGATGCGCTTCTTGAGGGCGTTGCGCATGCGGGACATTTCGCACCAGCGCAGCGCGCTCATCGCGTCCGCAATTACGTTCCTTCCTTCACATTCTTCATTTTCCTTTCTTTCCCTCCTTAAGCACCCATATAGGCAGTATAACGAATCATTTTCACTCTTCTATTGGACAAACGTAGCTTTCCTTATCATGTTCTACTGCTTTTTTAGGTTATATTTATAAATGTCTGCGCGAACACTATCGGAAGTGGCAGACGGTATCAGCGCCAAAGGCAGCAATTCAGTCGCATAAATGAAAGGTAGGGCTTTTTCTGCTGATTCTTTTATCCCTGTTGCTGTTCATTTCTACTATCGTCATGAGCCCACATACAACTGCCAAGCTCCCCAACCCGCCGCAAGAATTCTTCTGGACGGACAACAGGGGCTGCCTCACGAGCTCCCTTTCCAGCGTTCGAAACCGGGCTGTCTTGTGGATGATTCGCTTGGTATAGGGCCAGCACCTAGAGTCGATCATAGCCGCGAGAATAAGTTGACATCGAAAATAAGAACGTGTTAGTCACTACAAGCCGAAATGGGGCAGCATATGAACATTAGGGTCCACAAACCTAGCATACAATAAAAGCAATGTCTGCAATATTTCCAACCTGCTCATTCAGAAATGCACGCGCTGCCACAATGGATCCTTCCGTGATCATCTTTTGAAATCTCGTATCCTTCAGTCTAAAGTCGCAGACTTCCTGCCAGAAGTATCGAAACCTTTAAGCGCAAGTTGGCGGCGCTACTCGTTACCTCTGACGCTAAACTTGGGTGCTTCACAAGCCGTTGTTCAGGGCCCGACTGGTTAGCTCCAGCCCTGGGCCAAAGGGTAAATGTATGGCATGCGTAAAAGATTCGCAGTGCAAACAGTACGGCGTTAAGCCGATATCAAATTTGCCTTATAATTCAATGCAGGAAAGTGATGTCTAATATGTAATCATAATACAAGGCTCATTTTCTTTTACACACTACAGTTACCGCACTTAGGGCACACGCGAATTGTTCGCATGTGACGTAATTATATCGTGGCCGCTTTTCCACGTTGCTCGTTAAAACGCTGCATCAGGTACTATGACCATCCGTATTGCAATATAATATCAATTTTCTTTGTGATCTATGAGGCTACACAGAAAATAAAGACGCGTACCTTGCGTGACTCCTTTCAAGCCGAGCCTCCTGGCGATGTTTTCCAGCACACGTGAACTAGATGTACTGCCGCCAGTCACCAGCTTTTTGACACTTCTTGTGTCTACTTCACCGATAAGCGGATGTTGATCCAATTTTTGAATCAGTGTCGGCAGAAGACCTAGCATCGTCGGCTGTTGGGTAAAAAAGGAAGTGTTTATTTATTAATTAGGGCGAACTCAGTGCTTATCGTAAGCTCACTACAAGGTTTGCACTTGTTGGGGCGTTCCAGTCTTTTCGCCACCGGTTTCATAACAAGCGGTCACCCTGCCAGTTAATCTTTGCGTTTTACGTATCACCAGTTTTGACTTCACCGCGAATGTTATAGGCAACGAGATAGATATGCTCAACCGCTTGCGGCTTTGTTTCGAATTCATTATTAAATGCTGGGTGGTAGAGGAAACAGGTGAAATGTTAGTTTCCGTGGACTGATAGGCGCCTTGCCTACCATGGCCGTTCTCTACAAAGTATTTGAGAACTCCGATCGCTCGCCTCGGCCCATTCGCTACGCGTTGTGTGCTATTGAAAAGACGCCGCATATCCATAGGAACATTACGAGTACTACTGACTGCTCTAGAATGTTTCATCACAAGCCAGACATAAATATGTCGGTTTTCTAAGCTCTACACCCCAGACCCCATGCAAGAATTTTTTTTGGTACACCATTCTCGTAGACACCATAGGCGATCATTGCTGTGTGATGTCCACTTCGAATTACACATCTTTATATACTCACTAATATCATTTTAATTAAGACATCTCCTACTTCCTTCGAAGAATCCTTTTGCACGCCGTTCATCTTTTCTTTTGAAGGCGAAAGCCTTTATTGGCCAGGAAACCGATTGGACCCGCATGTGTTGCGTGAAAACGTCAGGGACTCAGAAAGACGAGAAGCGTGAAGAGACAAGACTGAAGGAGACGCTGCTACGGCGGTAGCAAGACAGCGAAGAAAGGAAAGAAAGGACCTGAAGAGGAAAACAAGAAGAAAATAGAGGGAGCAACTATAAGCTCCGCTTTAAGGGTATGACGCGATAGCGCAGTGGGTTGATTCCCACATATGCAGAAGCTGATTCTCTACCCCTCCTGGCGCAGTGGTGCAGCAGTTAAGCGATGCGCCAATGCCTTGCGACAGGACATGCTCCGAACGGTGGGCCTTGTGCGACCCAGGTTGCTCTTTCCGAGTAACCAATCATCAATTTAACTGCCACCTGCCACGGTGGGCAGTTTGCTTACTATCCGGTGTGCAGGTTGTGATGACGCCGCAAGGTCACGTAACCTAGGCAGCACACCTGCCTCCTAGGTTGCTCTCTGGGAACCGCCTGACAGCCATGCCTGTGATTTTTCGCTCACAACGACAACGCCGGATTTTCTGTTGAACAGGGCCTTTAACGCTATCCCGTTGAAAAATAAGGACCAAATAGTGCCGTGGAGACAGAAAGGAAACATAGAGAAAAGGCTCAGTAGGTTTGCTGTATAATCTCTAGACCACTGAACCCCTTGAATTTAGAGAGACGTGGCGTGCGGATTGAAAAGATAACCAGCGAATGTTGACGCAGCGGAGGCAGAAGGGTGGGCAGTGATGTGGTCTTGAGCAGCGCTAACCTCTGCGGATAGCAGGTGGGTCGTCGCTGCCTTTGTCGTGTACTATAGCATGCGCTTGAGTGTGAAGTTAGAACACAACTAGGAAGTCGCAGCCCGGAGGCAAACACCTTGTCAGCGAAAGCGGTGTTGAACGCCGAGTAAACAGTGGCTTGAAAACACAAGCGCGCTGAAGCTAACCGCCTGCCAGCTTCAGCCAGTTCAGCTTGCCGCAGCGGGCCTTTCAATCAAAGCCGCAGAAAGCTGCGAAATGACACCTTCAGCAAACTAAAGACAGGACGGCTGCACTGATTTTCTACTAACGGTGATACCACTCATCGTCTCTGCGTATATTTTGAATGTGCAGCCATTGTGAGCTCATGCTGCAAAATTTGTGTCCGCCAGCCTCGAAGATAGACTCGCGCATTGAAATACTCGAATTCAACGGCGCCAGCTTCCAGAAAAAGGGATCAGCACAGCGTTGCACAATTCGCTAAGTATAAGAACTGCGATATGAAACAAGAGTACACGCGACTGAATTTTCATTGGGAAGGGGCAGAGTACGACAACATGTGCTTTGCTAAATTGCAGTGCACAGGTATTATGTTGGCGAAGGTGCGGCCCACAATACATGCCAAACCCAACTCAAGGAATTGTTGATACAAAGTCTCTGCCTGATTCGAGTCCAAAACGCTATGCTACTTTAGACCTGGGATTTTAATATCAACGTATCCGGCGGCAACATTGGTTAAAAGACTGCATGGCCGAATAATTTTGAGTGCGCATTTATAACGCTACCTTAGAACCAACCATAAATCATCGCAAAGTGTCAGTTTTGGTGTTTGGGAAGGATGTTCGTCTGTGACTGTCGAAATTTAGCGACACACTTCGCTCATCAAAAGACTGTTATATGTGTTTTGCGGTAATAAATTTCAAAAAGTGCTAGAGAATGTGTTCTGGCACTGTAGCTGAGCTTAATCTGTGTGCATCAAAATTTGCCGCTCACTGGTTGCCGTCGCTGTTTTATTGCAGGGAGGGGAAGGAACCGGGAACTTTTGAGAACGGGGAATCAAAAGGAAGTGCATGGAGTTGTACAGCAACGCAGGAAATTAAAATTGCGCCGACTATAATATCGGAAGACGTCACCAGAGCCCGTTTCGTTTGCACTCAAATTTCTTAGCGTAAAATGCGTTAAATTTAGGCTTCGGGCTGGAAAAAGCACCGGATTTCCTCCTTCTGCAGGCATTCACAAAAATCCTTTTTTTTTCGTTTCAAAAACTAATATGCTACCGTCATTTCCGTGGTTGCGAAAAGAGTGCTAGAACCAGCATTCAGCCACTGGTAATTAAAACGTTAATGAGTAAACTGATGTTAATTAGCCAACACGTTTGCACAATTTTGAGGATAACTGACGTCTGCCGCGGTCGAGAGTTTCTTGATGAAGGGCGTCTTTCGTTTTTTTGACCCCCTTATTGATAGAAATTTTCTCAAGCAAAAACCGACTCATGCGTTAATGACATGCGTCGGTGTGTGTTCAAGACATGATTTTCATATGTGTCTAATCACCGCGATGCGAGTGCCAGCCAGTGTGTGCGTGTGTGTGGACATCACCCCATGAAACACATTCTATTATGCCATCATTAACCTTCATTCGCTCTTCCCCTGGCCTCCCCTTCCTCCTTTTGTCTAATATGGAGTAGGAGGCCAGGGTCATGTTTCCACCGGCCGACCTCTCCTCCTTTCCTCTCATTAAAATTTCTGCTTCTCTCTCTCTCATCTTGAAAAAATTTATCGAGAATTGGCCTCATGTGCGAATGTTATATGAGAATAAACAAGAAGCATTAGATTTTGAAAAAAGAAAACACTGCATGTGCTATATTCCTGTTTTGGATTTAGTGTTTTTGTGACAACATGTTGAACGGACATCCTTACGCAGACCAAACTGGTAGAATATTTACCCTGTGTTTTTGGATGGCAGGCAAAACCACGTCATAGTTGGGCGCAGGAACCAAAACCACTTTGCAGCCATGGCCAATATAGCCAAAAAATAAGGAGAAACCACCAACATGCAATATTGGTGTCATCGGAAGGAAGACATCCCCTCTTTCAAACACCAGTGGGTCGAGGAACCTGCAATAAGTGAACACGAAAATCAGATTAGTCTCATTCAGCGAGAATGACCTAATTTCCTCATGGAAGCGAACTGGGACCTATTCTTTTGTTAATCTATGTTAATGATAAAACTAGTGCCGTTCATCCTCATGTTAACATCAGATTGCTCGAGGACGATTGTCTGCTCTTAAAACAGGTTACAGGCCGTGGGGATCACCTTCAGTTACACAATAGTTTAACCACACCTAATGAATGGTGCACGGCTTGGTCTATGATCCTAAACACTGAAAAAAGGTATTGCTTCGCGTCACGAACAAAAAACAGCCAAATTAATTTTCATATTGCGTCAATAATACTCAAATAAAGGAAGTCATAGAATACAAATTCTTAGGTGTAGCGTTTACACACACTCTTTCATGGTCCAAACACATTGATAACATTTGCGCATCCGCCTCCCGAAAACTCGGCTTTCTGCGTCATGAGCTGAAAATAGCACCTCCTTATTTGAAACTGCTAGCCTACAGAACTTACATATTGCCGAAATTAGAGTATGCAGCCATAGTATTGGATCCCTTTCATCTAAAGCATAAACATAAACTTGAAATGGTTCAGAAGCGAGCAGTGCGGTTCATTTTCAACGAGTTCAGGCCCACTGATTTTTCGTCACAACTCATGGCTGACAACCATATCCCTACCTTAGAATCGCGAAGAACTACAGCACGACTTAAATTCCTTCTCACGATTTATTACAAGTCGCTGGAATTTAATGGACGGCCATACATTCAACGTTACCTGCCACGCGCGTCAAGGCACCGTCGCGCTCCAAATTTGCTGCCTTTTCATGCCCGCACTAACTTCTATAAAAATTCTTTTTTTCCTCGTAGAGTTGGTCAGTGGAATGATCTCTCCTCTGAAATTTTTTCCACTGACAATTTTGACCAGGCACAGCTGCTGTATTTTCCGTCGTGACATTCTGTGCCGTTTTTTGGTACTTTCATCAGGCTATCATTATTCTGAGGGGTAGCGTAAAAAGTTCATTTCTGATGAGATTACGTGAAGATCATTCTACAAAACTGCAATGCGTGCTTGTTCACTTTTGTTATATTTCACATGCTAAACTCATGAGCATATGTATATTTGATTTTAATCGGAAGAAAATGTTGTACGACATGACCACCTGCTTGGTCTCCTTGAGACAGTAGTACTTGTAAATAAAAATAAAAAATGAACACCGTATCCATGCATAGCCGAGGACCAAGTCACGTTTTACATCCTTGCCCTCAGCTATTGCGGTTTCACTGACACCAGAAAAAGCCTCTAGTCTGAGTGACGTTTTAAACCGTGCACATGTGCTACAGGTAAAGTCAGGGCCAAAAGTTACCAGACCACGTGTTCTTCAAACGAAGCCGATAGATCTGTTATTAGTTGGTGGCTGAAGATCACACTAGTGGAGAGTAAAGAACATTATTTTCACCTTCATCTCCACCAGTGTAGTTGCATCTGCCGGTTAATAGCAGAACTCTCGGCTTCGTTTGAAGAACCCGTGTTAAAGAGACCTTTGGCCCAGACTGCACGTGACGTGCGAGTTTCATCCGAATAGATAGTGCCAGAAGAGTCACCTTCCCCACTATATTTAGTGCGTCGCTCGTGCGGGGCTGCGCGCTCACGATTTTGCTGAGCGTAGTATTTTGTAGCGAAAGCTACACTACGCTAGCCGGAGCGATTTCGTCCGTCTTGGCCATCTGCTCCTACTCCGCAAGCGCAAGTTTCGCCCCAGGTGCTCCCCGCGTAACGTCAAAGCTGCGCCGCCGCCGATGCCGCCGCCGACTCCGCCACTTCACGCCTTCCCCCGCTGTGCGTTGACGCCACGACTAGCTATGCGCCTTACTGCGCATGCGCATGGGGTCGAATTTAGGCGGCATCCTTCCAGATCGCCGTCCAGGGGGCGTTTGGCTGCCCGCAACTGCTTCCACATTGGAGGACGGACGCTTAAGCTTCGTCTTTAAGATTGGTACTCAACAGCGTGTTGCAACGCTGCCAAGGGGTGCACCGAACGTCATCGCCCGTTCGGCACGACACCTTGCCCGTTGGAAAATTTAAGTAAAAGAAATGATGCCTGTCTCGCATATCTTGGTAGACACCCGAACCGTGCCGTACGGGAAGGAAAATTAAATAAAAACTGCTTTTAAGGAAAGGAAATGATGCCTGTCTAACATATCTCGGTGGACAGTCGAACCGCGCAGTAATCGAAGGAAAATGAAAAGAAAGTTTGGTTTAAGGAAACGCAATCACGGAGCAACGTAGGCTTCGGGAAATGAACTCGACAGACCCCAAAGCCATTGCTTGGAATAGGGCTAGCCGGGAGCGTGAGAAGGAGGTCCAACGAGCCACGAGAGCAACGGAGACTCGAGAGGAGCGCGAAGCGCGACTCGCCTAGCGGTGCCGACAGGATGCGGAAAGGAAGAAGCGGCTCCTAGCCGCTCAGCCGGAGCCTATGTCTGAAGACAGCAGCCAGGCCACGCCTGAAGATGCGACGGCATGGCGAGTGACAGACAACACCATTCGACTGGCTGCCAGTGCAACAGCGACCCGGACGTTCGAGACTAACTTTGTGAACAAGCCATTTCGACACATGTGTAGTGTGTGTGAGAGATTATGGCATCGAAATGACTTGATGCCTGTAAGTATGACCATGTTCAAAACTCTACGGCTAGCATTTCCTGAATAGACAGCAGAAACTGTGGCGAGTGTTTGCGGAATTTGCAAGAGCTTACTGGCTAGGCAGAAGATTACGCTTTACAGTGTCAGACACGGGTATAGGTACCCGCAATTGGGAACCACCATAGACCTGGTATACAAAAGAGAAACTCTCAAGTGCAAGTACTGGACATATAAGATTGAAACGGCGGCAAACTACTTCTCCGACCACCGTTCGGTCTTCGTGGCCATAAAAGAGCAACAAAACATAGAATGAAACTTGTACAGCAAAACAATATGTCTAACCATTACCAACACACACAACTAAATCAAGCCTAACGTACCTTTCACTACGTATACTAGGCATAGCAGAGCTAAGGTGCCGCTAATTTTTATCGCCGACGACAGGCATCACGACAGGCATGCACGGGGCACCGCGCGTCTCGTATGAATTTCGCTTTTTCATATGAGCGCGTCTTCATGCGGAGAACAGAGAATCAAGACTAGATTTCAATTATGGATATACTGAGGTGTAGGGAACGAGGCATATTGAGCCTGAGGAGGTTTATCCGCCTGTCGTGAAGAGCAGCCTTGTCGCAGGAGGACAGTGTAAGACCACCAAATTATTTTCTTCACGCAATAACAGCGCTCTATGCACATAAATAAGATGTCTGCCAACGATCACTTCTTTTCACTACCCACATCAAAGCACACGATCCCGGCCAATAAAGAAGCTGTCAGCTGCGGTTGTCGCTTACGCTTCTTGGAGGCCGATAGTACATGTTGTTGTAGAATGTGCAGGCACTCGCAGAGCTTTTTGGAATGCGTGGACACGTCAGAAAAACTTAATTTCTCTGACATGTCAGTAATTAGTCGCGAAATGAAGGGCTCGCTCTTCGGTTCTCTGCTTGACCTGCACACTGCACTCATCAGTGCTCAGCCGCACCTCCAGGCACACATAGAGAAATTACATTTGAAAAGTAAATGAAATACTATTTACTGTCCTGACCATTGCAAAAATTCATTTCAATTTCAATAAATATTAGTGTTCACTTAAAAGTACTGGCCCCCCATTACATTATATTTACTTTCAAAATGTAATTACAATGTTATTCTATTCATTATATTCTATTCGCTATTCAAAGTAATTCTTTTGAATAGCGCGGCTTTGTACTCTGTTTAAGTTGAATCCTTTTCGTTAGCCTCCACTTTTCTGCCTCATAGGTGAGTACCGGTAAGAAACCGATGGTTCCGTTCTGTACCTATTTGCCTGTCTAAGATCAGTGTTGAGAGCGGGAACCTAATGTTGGCAGATTTTTTTATATTGCTTACCGGGCACTAGAATATTTGTTAGGTTCTTGTTGCGTCTCCAGTGTTAATCACCCTGTGCTTCGGGAATATTTTCTTAGGGCACTCGTCGGTATAATGGGTTGTATTTCAGCATAATATAGTTCGTAAGCGTATGGGAGTATCTCGAAAATAAGGGGGACGCTGATTGCGGTCTGCTAATCCCGTCTTCTCGTTATAGGCTTACAGCTGGTTGGAAAGCCGTATTCAAGAAGTTGGAAAGATAGTTCCTCTCGATTTGGATGTCCTTAATGAGTAGATATGCTTCAGAAAGTGGCCGTCGCCGCCAGTGTTCTTTTAAGTCGCGTTTCTCGGCCTACAGATATACCTTGCACACTGTTTCTTTAGTGACGACTGGCGAAATAAGATATTCATCTCACTGTAACGGGGTTCTTTGAAGCGTGGTTTTAGAGGTGATATATTTCAGAGCAGGGGCAGGTCATTTCAACGCTGGAGTAATGGGGATGTCGAAACTAGAGACGAATAACTGCAACGCTTCAGACCCGCGTTCCTGTATCATTAAACTTGCTTCCATGTGGCGATGGTCAATTAGTGTTTTTTGTGAAATAGCTTAGAATACCCAAAAAGTAGCCGTGTAATTTTTGCTACGCCTACACTACCCCAAGGCACGAATGCATGCTCGTTCAGCACAGTTTTGATATAATGTACTTTATTCATGCGTGTGTTTTGTGCTGCCGCCCAAGAACGCGAGTAATAGCATGCGATAGCGGAAGTACGACAAGTCATTCATACTTGTCTTCTGTTGTGAAATTTTTCCTGGCTCATCCTTAGGCGATCGCGTTGTTGGTCACCTTTCATGATTAAAAATTTCGCCTATCGATTCCGAAAGACATCGGGTTCTCGGCGATCGGCAGCGGCACTTGTGTAAGGTTTTGACCATGTCGACGGCACTGTGCCAAATGTGCCTTACTATTAACTTTTTTAAATACAATTTTCAAGAACACATTTTCTGTTTTTGCTATGGCGTCACGGGAGGGGTAATAGCTACAAACTCTCGAAATGCACATACTTGAAGAGGAAGTTGTTTATGAACGTAGTGATTTCATATGTGGTAAGGTTCCACAATATATCCGCAGAACTCCCCTCTGCAAGCTTGCACTTTAGTGGGAAAGTACTGACTGCTTCACGCGGTCAAACCCAACCAAGAATCTTGTGGCGTCCCTGACCTCTACGGTGCAGAAATAAGATAAATATTGCCACGACCGGGGTTTCGAAGCCGCTGCGGTGCGAACGAGCCAGCTTCGCTGGCTAATATACGAGAGCCACTACGCTATCATCGCTTTCATTCAACATTTTATTTATTACAACGATACGATGTCTTATGTCAGTCATTAGCTATATACAAGAATTAAAACAAAACAGTGGAAAATATAACATACCCAAGCATAAAGCACGAGAAAAGAGTCAATGCAGAGCACATAGCCAACACGCCATAATACGACACATATAAGCAACAAAGAACTAAAAGAACGGCAATGAACAGCACAACCATGACTAAGAGTTAATGCCACTCCGGTTGAAACTCAGTCTGAGCATACAGGTTTCTTAGGTGTACAATCATTCTACTGAAATGGTATTCAGCAGAAGCAACTGATTCACAATGCCGGAATATCATGCGTGTTTTCCACAGGCTGTGTAATCAAATTAAAAGTAACATGTCTAAGGGTTACTTAACAAAAGACAGTGCAGTGAGATATTGTACAGAATGCGACGTCAAATTAAGCCTTTTGTTTAATGCTCGTTTGCATGATGTCCTCGAAGTGTATTGTAACTTTAGAGTTAACGAACCAATGCTCAATCGTTTCAGGAGCATCACAAAGGCTACAATTAACCGTATAATCAAAAATACCTGTCTTCTTTCGCCATGTTTTAACCAGTAATGTCTCAGTTTGGAGGTGGAAGAAAAATCTTTTTGCACATCGCGAGAGGGGCGTTCTACGTACTCTCTTGAGTACCTCATGTCCCGGTAAACGAAATTATACAGAGCGATGCATTGACGCAGGGACTACCACAGAAATAAAGTCCTTGTACAACCATTTCCTCGACACCGAAAAAGGAAGTAAGGGAAAAACGAACAAATCGGAAACGAGCACCCAAATGCACCTCGTGCCAGAATCCCCACAAACACGGACGATCAGAAACGTTACAAGACACAGTGAGGTTCGGTAAAGCATGAACTAAATTTACTTGCAAGAATGCACGCACTATTGGGGGTGTAGTGTCCCGGAAAAACATGGAACGCGAAACTCTCTGTCATACACGTGGACTAAAGCAATGCTGCCAGCGCATACAAGCCGGAAAAAGATATCACACTTCATCGACTGTAAACACGAATCTGACACAAAAGTTGGGAAAACTCTGTGGAAACACTGGATATAAATCTTTGTGCAATGAATAACTTGCAGTATGTAATAAATTTTAGTGGTGAGAAGCATATTGCATGCAGTCGCCATGCTAAAAATCAAGAGACCATGGAGCACCAAAGTCTGAGTATAGCAGTGAAGAGTTGGCACGCGGTCTTTCACGTAATGTGCACCGTGCTTATATGCACTCAGAGGAACGCCAAGGTGCTTTGGTGGCGCACATGCCCATTGCATGCCAACATAATCGGCAGGTGTCGTTCCCAATACACCAAACCCGAGACCGCAGCACTTAGAACGAGTAATCCGAGCTCCTGACGCTGAACCGGTCTTCCTTTCAACGAATAACCTCACCGCAGCGATCACGCCTTGTGTTGTTGTTGTTGTTTGCCTTGTGTTAAAACGGAAACACACTCTCGCGCTGTGCATTGCACATCGTCGTCTTCATGAACTTCCATCTGCGGGGCGAGCAGATCAGATCAGCTTAACCTCGATCAGAGTTTAACCTGAGTGAATGTCGTTGCCAGACGTGCCGACGACCCAGAGAAAACAAAATCATGAGCCATGCAGTCTAAACACATGCTTTCGCACATTTAGTTGCTTTAACTACATTAAAACTCTATCAATTTGTTTTTGCTATTAGACTTCTTGCTATCGTCAAAGACGTTCCTCATTGGTTCTCTAAGGCAGTCTTAACAACTCGATGCCAGCGATGGACAAACTTTAGAACGAACATTTTTCCTAGGCGTCGAAAGAATCACCATTACCTTCAAAATTTCTATATTAGTGCGCTACAATATTCATTATTTCCTCAAAATTTATATTGATGTCCAAGAATCCAGGACTTGGTGTTTTCGGAAAACGGCTGTTACACATGGTTTGACGGCAGATATCAGGTCACGGATTGAGCAATGTTTTTGCGGTAGGATGAATGCGTAATCGCTTAAATTTTTTTTACGTCAGGTGCAAGAGAATAACTTCAGTGACAGTGTCAAAACGAGCCAACGGCGGCCATGGACACTACCGCGAAGGGTTCTGTCCTTGGAATGGAGCCTTCTAGATCTGTTAGCGCCCGCACGCAAACCGAAGCCAAATTCATACGAAACGAATGCAGTCGCTCGGCATCGAGCCGCTGAAGGCTGAACGCTATAACACGTGGCATGGTTTTTTGGTACAGTGCGCGTTGCGAATGAACGCAGTGGGACCAATTAGTGAAAGGTCATATAGGAGACAAAGCCTTACTTGCCTTGACTCTGCTCTTTAGCTACATGCGTTTAACGGAAATCTATTCTTTTCTTTTACGACTCGACGCGGTCAATTCAGGCTTCGCAAAAAGTCTTTGCATGTCCTTGCGTAGAAGTGACATGAGAAATTGGAAAACATAAATGGATAGTTGCTCTAGCTCTTTCGATGGTTCCAACCGCTGTATCATTTTAATACTAGCCGTCTTTTACGTAATAAAAGAGTTCTTCAGGAAAATCTTGTCACTTAACCTTAGCGGATATATGCTTGGCACATCTTAGCTTTCCTCACATGCATCGTTTTTGAAGGACGTTTTTTGATACCTGCTCACGACTGTAATGGAAAGAGCACTCGCAGCACGTAGACCAACGGTTCTTTAGGACATTAACAGTGAAACAATTGTACAGTTCGCCTTAGTGGCATGAGTGCTTTCAAAACTTTTTAAAGATTTAAACTTGTGTACTTACCCAAATGACACCACTTGGGCAATGACGTTGCGGTGAGTCAGCTGCACTCCCTTTGGAAGTCCCGTAGATCCACTTGAGTACAATACTGTGAGCACAGTGTGCACACTCGGTTTCAGAGAAACTTCGTTGTCTTCGAGGGGAGATAGTTTCAGCTCGGACAGGCTGTGTGCACCGTCGTCACTGGGTCCGGTGGTGACAACGATCATCTGGAATAGGTTGATGATATTCTGTGGCACATAGAATTTGTAAGGAACCGAGGAAGCCCAGCTGAGATTACAGTTTTATTTCTTGAACAATGTAAATGCACCACGCAATAAGATGCATAACAGCTTTTGGCTCCGCCAGACAATGCAACCTTGTTGGTAAATGAGTGACTAAAGCTTATTTGAAAACAGCGGCTGCAACCGGCTTGTTGCACTCAAATGGTGTACTAGAGGGCTTCTGCAGTATAGCTGTTGTGAACGTCCCAAAACTGACCGCAGTGGTGTACTAATGGTTTTAGCATCCGCCTCGCATTGTTGAGGTGCGGTGCTCGATCTCCAGTGCTGTAGGGTACCTGCCGGTGATAAAATGGGCACAAACTTTCCCCTGGCCTGGTGATCGATTTATTTAGGGTGAAATATTTGAGAAATGGGTCTCTGACCCCACCTTGAGTAAGCGGTATTATGAGAAATGGGTCTCTGACCCCACCTTGAGTAAGCGGTATTATGGTACAGTGATCGTCTAGTAGGAACAAAATAGAATACTGAGGCTGCTATCAGAATCAGAGGCAATACATAAAAAATGCACCGGGCACAAGCAAATCTGCGATAGCAGCTATGATTGAACATCTAACTTTTACGTTGATCGCCTTCCCTTTACGACTTTGAAATTCTTTCCGCCGTCGCGTTTTCGTGCCACTACTGATTGGGCTACTGGTAGATGATGGCTTTCAGAGGGTGAAGTTGGTATGTACGTGGGGCTTCTGGAGGTAGACTGGGAGGGGGGCGGGGTTGAGACTTGTAGGTGGGAGATGAATTTTTTTTTGGTGGGTGCCCAGAGCTACACCTACCGAATGGGGCCTTCTTCCTATAAGATCTCTGCAGAGATGGAGGCTTCAGACACACACAGGCACCTCTGCTTTTTTACATTAGGATTATTCTGCTAACGCAGTAATATGGAAGAAAGATTTTTTAGCGACCAAGGAAGTAGAAGAAATGTGTTTAAAGCAAATCCTTAATCCTATTTTATTAGAAGCGGCCAGCATTTATGCAAAAGTAACTCTCTCCGGTAGGTGCCCCACATGAAAAATACTAGTCACGTGTGCCGTTTAACAATGTAGCTTTTTGGGCTAGTTTGTTATGCGTTATCCGCAGAGCAGCGTGTGTGTGTTGTGTGGCGCACCTTTCTGTTCGTATCTTGCAGGGTACTCCTGCTGCACGTATAACTCTTAACATCCTCATTCTTTACGAGAAATATTATCTATATCTAAAGAATATGTAATCCGGTGGCTCAACACGTCCATGCAATTCGCAATCATTGTCGTGAGCTAAGCGAGCAAGTTCAAGCCTCGTATGCCTTATTGCACATAAACTAATTATGTGGCATGGTGGAGATGTATATCTTTCCATAAACACCTTGTTACCGGCAGGAAATGTTGCTGCCTTTTGTCACCCTTTATTCAGGTTGTACACAGTTTCAGCACCGTTTTGTGTGTAAAACTTCAATGCAATGTAGTGTGCACTCTCAGCGAAAAGTCAGTGTGTTGGTTACCTAAGTGACCAATATGGAAAGGAATCCAATACAAAAGCAGAGTGCTGACGACGTCCTTAGCGATATCACATATGTTAATTAGACTTCTTGAATTTAAGCGGCATGCTCTAGCGATGTTTTGCTAGTGCTTCATATTTCTGCGTGCCAATGAAACTCACAGAACTCGCTGTTTCCCTGAGAGAATGCTTTAATATGTATGGGTGATCCATGTGTTGGATTTAGGAAGAAGCAATGCTTGTGTTCTGTGCGGAGCGAACTAATGAGTCAGTGTACACACGTAAAAAAAGGCACGTAAAGTGGTTATTATTTCGAGATATGGAAACATATAAATGGTTCCAGGATATTATGCATTTTCATAGCTTGTTTTAACATGTTTGATTATTGAAGTAGTTGGTCACGATTATCCTCGAAGGTATTAAGCATGGTAAATCCCGGAAGCCCTCCTATTTCCGCTGAGAACTTCCAGCTGTGGATCTGAACTGTGAATGGGGCTACAAATTTAACCGGTTTTTTATTAAAACAGCCTGAAAACAGGGAATTTTACTGAAATGCTGGGCGTACTTTTTTCAGCCAGGACCGACTAATCGCTATTAACTGCATATCCCGCGCCTAGATATAACAGGCGTTTTGAATATTTCAACACAGATGTGTTTATTTAAACCGTACAAATACTTCATCACAGTCTTTGTAGGTTGCTGCAGGTTGCACGGCAGACCGCCTCCAGCTTTTGTGAACATCAATTATGATTGTGAGGCCATGTGGAATACTGTAAAATACTCATATGAACATGTTGATGGGAATAGGCTAATCTTCCTGTGCGTAGCAAAACCGTGATTTTGGTTTGTACTGCACTCGGACAGAGTAGTTAAGACTGCCATAAAAAACCAATTGGGGTCGTTTTTCACAATTAATAATAGAAAACTACACGCTACACGAGGAATGATCAGCAGACATATTCATTTTTATGGCGCAATCTTACGATATGCGAAAAACTTTCGTTCGTTAAGAACTTCCTTTTGAAAAAAAATGCGTTTGTCCAGAATTTCTGATTACGAGTATTGACGTGATAGATTGCAGCAAAAAGATAATTACCCAGAATAGCTATCCAACTTTCTTAATTTTTGGTTCAGGGCTCTTGATTAAACTGCGAAGTTGAAGGCCGTTCAGACTGAAGGCGAGCCCAGTTTTTTTAAATTTCTGAATATGCCTAGTGATTTGTGGCGTCGAGCGTGAAAGAAACGCCAATAAATGCTTTTCAAGTTGGCTCCTCCAAGTTGCGCCTTGATAAAATGGAACCGCTGTATTAGAGACGTGCACAGGCGAAGTTGGCCTCTTTTGCGACGTAAATGTTGGCGGGATTCCCGTGACGACACCACGCGCAGGAATGCCAGTTAAACGATGCGCATTGCGGCAAAGGCAACTTAGTGAGCTATCAAAAGCGTGTTTTTATCTTTTTGATATTTAGATCCACGATGACGTTTAAGAAATTTAAAAAATGGGCCTCGCCTTGGATAATCAAGGTCTGAATTTCGCATTAGGCTCTTGCGCCCTAAAATAAAACATTAAGAAGCTGCTTAATCGATTTTGGTTATTTAGTCGTGTTTTTATGCTGCACTCAATCGCGCAAATAATGTCCGCCTTGCTGAAGAATCCACCTGAAATCCGTATTGAAGAATATGAAACACACCTTGGACTGCTGTCACTTCTAAAGGTACAGCTCCCAAAACAAGTGGAGAAGCATTCCTCTGGTACGTATCAAAACGATTCCACTAGGGTGCATAAACTCCCGGCCGGCCAAATATCTGCCACAAAACGCGCCAGCGCCTTACAGCCTGGGGAGTTTTTGAACTGAGCAATATTGTGCGAAGGAGCATTTATGAACGGGTGAGGAGGACAGCCTGCGCATTAGTTTATTGTGTGTCTCACCACAGATACGTAAGAAAAAAATGAATGACGCAACTTCGTTTATCACAAAATTTCGTGCAGCAGCACTTTTTTTAAAAGACTATGGTTGTTGCGTCTCAATGATTAAACATTCGCGTCACAGTTTCCAAGTCCCGTTGATGCCATAGTCTGCCACACAGAGAGAGAGAGGGGGAGAAAGACAGAAATGCAGGGAGGTTAACTAGGCAGCGCCCGGTATGCTACACTACACGTGGGAAGGGGAACGGAGGGAGAGATAGAAAGGAGAGAGAACAAAAGGATATGATCAGTTTTCCACATGTCCGTAGGCCATTACTTGAAGGGTACACAGGGCACACACAGGTCACAATCTTGCACTCAGTCCTGAGTCCTTCAAGAACCTGAAAAGTGCCTTCAAAGCTGTCCTCTGCGATGAAGGCTTACTCTAAAAACCCAGAATCTTGGCTTCGGTAAGGAGCCGAGGATCTAAACGGCGAAGTGTTGCAGCCAGGAGTGCACGCTCACGCTAAAACCGAGGGCAGTTACAAGGAAGGTGTTCTATAGTCTCGTCGCGCCCACAGATCTCACACGCAGCAGAGTCTGCCACTGCGATTAAGTGGGAGTAGGCATTTGTGAACGCCACTCCCAGCCACAGGCGACACAACAGCGTAGCATCGCAGCGGGAGAGGCCGGACGGAGGACTGAGTTGGAGAAAGCGGTATAGGCGGTGCAGACGGCATGTGGAGTTGGTAGTAAAGGACCATGACGCGAAAAGCTCTCTTCGGCCAAGCATTCGCAGATGTCTTACTGCGAAGGCTCTCGTCAACGGTATCGGGACGATGTTGGCACTGCCGTGTGCCACTCGAGCTACAGCGTCAGCTGTGTTGTTTCCAACAATGCCAGAATGTCCCGGTATCTACTGGAAGACGATGTCATGGCCCTCTTCCTGCGCCTGGTGTTGGAGATGTCTTAATTCAGCTATGAGTTGATCGTGATCGCCATGGCGTAAAGCAAAATTAAGACACTGGAAGGCTGCTTTTGAGTCACAGAACACAGCCCATTTGTGGGGTGTTTGTGCACCGATGTACTGCACAGCCGCACAAAGGGCGGCCAATTCTGACACGTTTGAGATCGTCCGATGCGAAGTTTGCCTGATAATACTGGTCTGTCCCGCAGGACTGAACACGGCGTAGGTTGAACTTGTACCTGAGACCAAACAATCTGCATACACATGAGTACGATCACTATGTGCGGCGTGGAGTATGCAGAGCGTCAACTGTTCAATGGCCGGTGTCGATAAGTTCGATTTTTTCCTTATGCCCGGAATTGTAAGGCGCACGCATGGCTCCCGCAGACACCACAGCGCAGAGGAAGGCCGGGCTGTCGGGGTGAACTGTGATGGGATGGATGACTGGTGAGCTGCTATAACCTTTGAAAACGCTGCGCGTGGTCTTTGATTCGCCACTGACACAAGGTGGTGCTGGGGAATCCTTGTTAGATGCCGTATGTGAATCCGCAGGGTGTCAAGGGTTATATGCGTCGAGAGTGGGTAGTCCTGGGCGATTGCAATGGTAGCAACTGTTGATGTGCTGGAAGGGGGACCCAAGCATGTGCGAAGTGCCTGACCTTGTATAGCTTGCAGGGCACGCAAATTCGTCTTGCATGTGCCTGAAAGCACTGGTGCACTAAATCGCAAAAATCCCAAAAAGAGTGCATTGTAGAGCTGCAGCATTGATAGAATCGACAAGCACCATAATTTGCCACCAAGAAATCTGAGCATGTGTGTGATAGAGATTAGTTTTTTCTTTACAATCCTGCAATGCGTGCTCCATGATAAATTCTGATCTATAACAATTCCTAAAACATGAGGCGATGCATGATAGGCAATAACATGGCTAGCAATAGTTAACGGGTAGAGAGCCATACGTTTGCGCGTGAACGCCACAATAGCGCACTTCTCGGCTGACACGCACAGGCCTTGCTCTCGGAGATAGGAGGAAGTTATGGTTGCTGCCCTCTGAAGTCGTGCTCGCACCTGGAGAGCGTCACAGAGGAGGCCGAGATGCAGATGTCATCGGCATACATAGAGATATGGACGGTATTAGGTAGGTACTCCTGGAGTCTTATAAGTGCTAGATTAAACAAAGTAGAACTGAGCACTCCGCCCTGGCGCACGCCCCGGTAGGTGCAATGCACGGGTGTGGAGCCATCATCACACATAATGAAAATGTTCTTTTGGTCAGATAGCCTTGGATCCACCTAAACATCCGTCCACCGAATCCAACATCTCCTAGCGCATTAAGGATGGCCTCATGTGTCACGTTATCGTATGCACCTTTGATGTGAAGAAAAAGTGCCGCGCACATGCGCTTCTGGCGTTTCTGTTGCTCTACTGTGGACACGAGATCAATGGCGTTGTCTATAGAGAAGCGACCCTGTCAGAAACCCGCCATGGCATTAGGATACACGTTATTGTGCTCAAGGTAGCACTCAAGACGCGCCAGAAGCATTCTTTCCATGACTTTTCCCACACAACTGGCCAAAGCTATTGGCCTGTATGATGACAGGTCGAGCGGGGATTTCCATGGTTTTAGTAATGGTATCATGCGACTGGATTTCCACTGGGAAGGGACAACTCCTTCTTGCCACGAGTGGTTGTAAAGGCTGAGTAGCTATCTACGCGCGTCGTGGCCAAGTTGGCACAGCGCAGATTATGTAATGCCGTCTGGACCTGGTGCAGACGAACGCTTACATTCTGCAAGGGCAGCATCAAGTTCCTCACGAGTAAAGACAGCATCCATCGCTGAATCCTGTGATGCAGGAGGAACACGCTCGGAACCCGAGGCAGTCACTGCAGCCGCGATCGTCCTGAAGAAGTCAGTTGGAACTTCAATGTGATGGCGGTTTTGATGTAGAGCTAATGCATAGAAAGGCTGTCTTTGCTGTGGAAGCGTTGGAAGCCCCCACACTGTCCGCCAAATAAGGGACATGGGCTTTCGAGGATCTAGAGATTGACAGCATTTCGATCGCTGTTCCGCCAGCGTGTCCATTGTCGCTTTATTTTCCTCTGCACACGACGCGCCTCTCTCAGGTCCCCTACGCATTAGGTCCGTCTGTAACATCTTTCTGCACGCCGACGAATAGCACGTAGACGGTCTAATTCGAGATTAAATTCTGTGCACACTCTAATTGACGTAAGAAAGCCTATAGCAGCTTTCATTGCTTTTGCTATAATGTCCTCTAAACTGAAAGTGAGGGCTTCTTTGCACGCCTCCTCCATTCGAGTTTTAAATGCCGTCCAATCGATGTGTGCGTGTTTAGCTGGGCCGGACGCCCCAAAACCTGGTACCTTGAGGTAGGTGGGTATGTGGTCACTCCCGTGGGTCTCCAGATCACAAAACCACTGGACACGCCGGCGCAGAGACCGCGAAAATAGCGTCAGGTCTAGGCAACTGCTATATGAACTGCCTCGCAGATATGTCGGGCTGCCGTCATTCATTACGTAAAGTTCATTTTCTGAAGCAAATAAGGCCAGATTTCTCCCTCTGGCGTTGACTATTGGACTTCCCCACATTTGGTGGTGGGCGTTGCAATCTCCGCTAATAATCCAAGGAGCCCGGGTTGCCTCTATAATTGTCTTCAACCTCTCGCAGTCCAATTGAGAGGAGGGGGAGACATACGCCGCAATCAGTGTGAACTCTATGGATCCTTTTTTGACTATAAAACACACGTACTGAATGTCATTGCGGGGTTGAACTGGGCAGCAAACGTACGTTATGTCGGTGCGGATGTAGAGCAGAACTTTGCGGGGCTCCCCGCATGTCGGAGCAAAGAAGGGTTCGTACCCGGAAAGCCTGATTGCTTGGGATAAGTTAGGTTCACAGATGACTAATATCGGGAAGTGGCTGTTGAAAACATGTTACCGAAAACTTGCAATTCGTGACTTTAGGCATCTTGCGTTCCACTGGAAGACGGCAGCGCCCCTCACTTGCTTACGAAACTTTGGAAGCTGGCCAGCCATTCTGTTTTAAAGATATTGTAGTGCTGGAACCAGAAAGTCCAGCACCAGTCAGACGCTTCGGGAGGTTGACGATTGCAGGGCCTGTATCAGAGCGAGAATGGCGTTGACCATCGTCCTGAGGATCACGAGGGCTTGGCGATCTTGCTCTGGGAGCCTTTCTCTAACGACCGGTGTGCTCAGCGATGGGAGTTTGTACTGAGGAGGCTCTGCTGGACGTAACGGCGGAAGCGCTGGCCAAGCATCCGCACACGAAGAGGTCTGATTATCATTGGCGATATTTCGCGGACTGGACACACTCGTACGTTGTGTCACGGGAGGAGGTTGAGAAGGAGGTGCCGTGGGCGCGCCGATGTCGTTGCTTTTTGAAATAGACTTTCTTGAGTTCTTCTTGCGGAGAGAACGCCTTTTTCGAACAGTCGCGGTAGCTTCACGGTGCGCAGAATTGTCCCGAATCATTTGCTTTAGAACGGCACGCTCGTTTTTTAAGCGCGGAGAATTCTTAGATTAGGCGTCATGAGGCCCGTTGCAGTTGGAACACTTAAACACTTGTGCATTACAGGACTCAGCGCTGTGAGCTCCGGCACAACGACAGCACACAATCTCGTGCTGTCGCAGACCTCACTCACATGAGCCAGTTTCAAACATTTATGGCATTGGAGGCGTTTTAGAATAAATGGCCGCACGGCATGACGAAAATGGCCCACCTTCACGTGTGATCGAAGGCTGTCGCCTTGGAGCAAAATCTTCACACAACGGGAATTACCCAGACGTGATACCCGTAGAATTACGGTGCCATCATTTTCCGGCTTCACAAGTATGGGCAAATCATCTCGCGCGATAGCCTCGTCGACATCATAAATTACGCCGGAAGAGGACTCGTTCCCGCCGAGGGGAATAACAGTACGTACTGATAATCCGGCGAGCTTAGTTATGGCCCGGAGTGGTTACATCGCAGCCGCATGGTGGACATCAACGGCTACAATGTTCTTCCGCGCATTCACTCGAACGTCTTTGGTTTCGTTAGGCACGAGGGCCTCGAGTTCTACGGAGACGACTTGCCTGTTAAGCCGCCTCATGTTGTCGGTTGGCTGCACAGGAAGGACGAGGATGGTGTGTGCCGGCGTGTTGCCACTTGTTTTTACAGTATACTCACTGGATGACGACCCGGCTCTTAACAATCTTCTCTTGGTCCTCCGGCCTCGCTGAGGGACTCGATGGTGTCATCGCATTCGGGGTCGCTCGGACGGCTGCACCGCTTCCTCGACGAGCTCGAGGAGGCGGCCGCCAGGCCATTCGGGTGCCCCGGAGAGTTCATATCCATCGTCGTATGCTGGGGGACGGCGTCCCCGCAGTATACACGCAAAAACACAGAAAAAAGCTTTAGACTGACTGAAAGCGTTCCACAAGGATGTCCTGCCACACAGAGACCACAAAAACCCAGGCGGGTTTTTCCACAAACTCGCCGGTGAAAATTCTCCTTGGTGCAGCATTTTAGGCCGGACGTTCTTCTCGTTTTCGCTTTGAAGATCATGAATTTTTTATGGCGCAAGAGCATCTGTGGCCGAAGAGCGCCATGACAAAATGTTTTCTCTTTTACTCAAGGTCGAGTGAAAGACCCATTTCTCGAGCATTTCACCCTAAAGAAGACGAGCATTTCACCCCTGATAAGCCGAGCACCAATCTGTGGAAATCTTTTACCCCTTGTATCACCGGTGGGTACCCTGTGGCACTGGGGATCGAAACCCACCGCTTCCGCACCCGAGGTGGATGTTCAAACGGCTAGGCAGCGCTGCTGTTGGTTTGCGCTTTCGGTAAGCCGCCATGGCATATGACATCCAATCGCAGCTTCCCTTATTCATGGGTTTCTTGCTGACGTTTTCTCTACACATAATGCCTGTCTGCTTCCAATTCTTTCTGTGGCTTAGCCACAACCAACGTTTTGCCAACTCCCAAACTGTGTAGCTTGTCACGTACATACTATTGTGGACCACGTCTTATCCGTTTATCCTATGCATGAGGGGGAAATACGCACATTGATGTCTTTTTCAAGCTTAAGAGGATGCACATTGGGGAAACCGCCGAGAATTGACAGCGTAATTGGCGTGCTTAGACATCGCTAACAGAGCGACTCATATTAGGAACTTGTACCCAGGCTTCGAAAACCCTGCAGACATTTTTTAATAACAGCGAAGAAAAACACGGCACACTAAATTGGCACATAAGACAGGACAGACATTGTGTTCCTTCTTCGTCCCGCCTTTTTCGCGCTGTTTTAAAGCTTAGTAACAAGAATCAACTCGGCCACGCCAGGATTTTAGTTAGCTAGTTTAGTGAGGTTTAATGACGCAAAGCGACTCGGGTTATGAGGGAGACAGTAGTGGAGGGCTCCGGAAATTTCGACCACCTGCGGTTCTTTAACGCGCACTGACATCACATAGTACACGAGCATCTAGCATTTCGCCTCAATGTAAATGCGACCGCCGCAGCCTGGATCAAACCACTGAGCCACCGATGCGGCCTATAACCAGGATTTTGATGCAGTGTATTCCTTGCGGGCAGATCCGGTTTTCGTTACCTTATTAAAGAGACGCTGAAGACAACTCAGGCTAATTTTTATTGTAGGTGAAAGCCCGTCTTACGGCTCCTACTGGCTATGCTGACGTTTTTACGGCAAATGCATTTTTACTGAGAAAATTATAGTTAAAAATTTTCCCGCCGTTCGATTTAAATTCATGACGTTAACAACTACAACAGTAAAAAAAAAACCTCCGCGGTCGTCATTATGCAGTGAATGGCGGTATAGCGTAGCGTAAGGGATCCGCGCAAAAAAAAAAGCTTTTTGTAATGCACTGCTATTTGCTTGCGAAAACGGACGGTGATGGTGAAACCTATTTTTCTGTTTTTCTTTTCTAGCTTTTGTTCTGTTCGCTTTTTACAATCAGAATCAGTCTTTATTTGTTTATACATTTCATACGCACAGCATATCATGCAGAAGGAGGTCCCGAAGTTCAAGACCATACTGGGACATATTTTCTCAAAGCAAATAACTTAAAAGGTACCCAACGTCAAGCTGACTTTTCTGAACGCTCTGCGCTATGTTAGATTGACTAGGATAGTTTTCTCTAGTCCCGTGTGAAAAACATATCGATGTTGTGCAAAAGCGAGAATATGGGCCAGCAAATCAACTTACCTCCACCGATGGAAGGCCGTCGCAGGCATTCTTTATTTTTTCTTTCAGTTCAATGTCGCAGAAAACAAATTTCGCTTCCGAATCGGCCAGCTCGTAACGAGTTTCTCCTGAAAAGAGCAAAGTGAAGTAAAAAAACTTAGCCATTACAGTGTCACATAAACTGGTTTGAGCATCTGAACGAAGCAAGAACAGAAGATATAAAAAACATTTGGATGAATGAAAAAGAAAGAAGTTTATCCTCTTCATCAGTCAAACCCCTTCGTGATGGTCACAACCTCTTCAGCTGCATTATCACAGTCATAAACAAGTAGGTCAAGGCCAGTTCAAGGCAGTACCTTTTCTCACTAATGTACAATTAGCGCCGCGTTGCTCTAGTCACGGCCAGCCTATCCCGGCCAGCTTCCCAGGCTTACGACGTCCCTTTAGGCTCTGTCACTCTTCGTTGCCTTTATTGTTTTCTTATTTGCTCAGCGAGATTGCGTCTATCAATAGTACATTTCTCTCTCAATTTCCGCTACGGTATGATTCATTCGCCGCAGTTGTGAAATTCATGGTGCTTTTTTTAAATATTCCTGCTATCAACGTTTTTTAAGTGCGATTCACGTTTCCTAGACCCCTGTTTTATCGCGGCTCAATTTTAAAGGCGAAAGTTATCGAAACCTTTAATAAGTTGGAGAATCTGGTGACATTACATGCAATTATAATGGGTTGCAGAGAGTGTCGTTCCCTGTCACGAAGCACACAGCTCTCGTGTCCTAAATTGTTCCACTGAAAAGAACAATACAGAGCAAATTTGATAATTTATTTTGCTACTATGGTACCTTAGAAAAAAGTCGTGCACACAATTTCTTTAGGTAGAATTTTTCACAGAATTTCTTTAGGTAGGATTTTCAGTTTCAGTTGCAATACAATCAGAATCGCAATATTCAGGCAGTCCATCGGGAATTTAAAGGAACAGACAATATCTCTTGAAAGTCTCAGGCAGTTTCTGAGCAAGGGAAAAGTTGTGCCCAAAAGAATGCGTTCTTGCAACGGTTCCGCCAGAAATGCAAAAAGAAATTAACAGAGGAGCTTGCCTGTCAATGCAAACGCTCATTTCTATCTAGGCCAATGTTTACAACAGAGACTTGTGAATAAGATCGAGATAGCACGCTGGTAGAAGCGCCAAAATGGAAAGTACTGCGACCCAAGAAAAATAACGCAATTGTCCACTGAAAAATGCCATATTAATTTTCGCACACAGCTTGAGGACCGTTGAATTAGTACTCTTACACTCATGTACACACATCTTCAGGCTTCTATTAGCATGCGTCCTCATAAATGTCATAATGGTACTCATTCGCACGGGCGTGACGCGAGGATTGCCCCTGTTCAGTGGTCCTACTGGCCGAACCTATAGCAACGATGATTTTCATCGTTATTCGTGTCAAAATCATGGTTGATTTCCCTCATTTTTCGTCTGCCGGCCGCGGTGCGCTCGAAATTCTAGAGGCCGTGCACTGTGCGATGTGCGTGCACGTTAAAGAACCCCAAGTGGTCGAAATTTCCGGAGCCCTTCGCTACGGCGTCCCTGGTAGCCTGAGTCGCTTTGGGACGTCAAACCCCCATAAACGATAAACCATTCCTTGTTTGGGCTTGCAGTCGCAATGAAAAAAATAAAATGGCAATAGAACTTAGGAGTGTTGTTTAAAAGCGAAAGAAAATCGCGGCGCTTTTAGAAAAGCTCGTTTATGATTACCGATTTTCGGTCGTTTGGAATACAGAGAAAGTCACTGAATTTCAAGACAGAACATCCGTTCATCTCGTTGTGCACAATTTTATGCGGAAAAGTAAAAAAAAAACTAGTGTTTGGTTAGCCCGGAACAAAGCACCGTGATGACATTAATATGAGATGACAAGGCGTTTAAATTTCTTCTATGATCGCACGAAATAGTTGGTCAGTTGTCGGTCCTTTAATCGCAGCCTTGTGATTTTTCCTTGCATTCAAAGAGGACTGCAGCTGAGATATGTTCTCCGTGGCACTGGTGGCGTACGATAAGTAGTGATACAATCGCCTCATTTAATTCTCCCCCAAGGCGCTCCCAAATGGTAGTCCAGTGATGGCATAGGAAAAAAAATTGCGCTTCTCTATTTCCGATAAAGTTAGGCGCATAACGTATCCAAGTTATAATTTCTTGCTTTGGCTTGAGAATAAAATATCCCGATTCCACGAAAATGCCGAGCACACTCTCTCTAAAGCAATGGCTTCATGGAAAGCTGATTCTTGTCGAAAATGGAATTAGTCTTCACTTTATTGTAGCCTACACTAAAGCAAACGACGTGAGCTTTAACCACTGAAAATAATCTACTAACAGCTCGCAAAAATATATTCAGCTATTGCACATAAAGAAAGTTATAGTTAGAACTTTAAAACAGATGCACTTTTGAGGGTATTTGCAGCATGGTGTGCTGCACTCCGGCGCAACTACGATGGAGGTTTAGATCGGATCCACTTGACTTTGCTTGTAGTTTCTTTCCTTATATTTCCGTTTTTTCTCCGTACGGTCCTTAGCAGCTCTGCCAAGAAATAATTCCAGCTGTACAGCCGATCCAGAGTTACACTTAAAAATTTCGTGAATGATTCAATACACCTAAAAACATCGTGAATGATTAAGTGTAGCGGCGCTGGCATCGCCAGCGGCGCCGATGATGAATATGAAGCTAGGGAGCGCGACCTCACTCCCGCAACTCACAGAACGCATTCGGCAACCGGCCTGGCCAGCAACGTCGACAGCCCGCTCCGCCGGCTCACCAGGCGCAGCTACCGGGACCTCCAATAAATGTGGATCACCTTCCACATCTGGTGACTCCGGACGACAGCTTCGATGCACGCAACGCCGCCCCCACAGGCTCTGCGCTCCTGCCCGTCCTGTCCCTCCACTTGGCCTTGCCGCTGCACGCCCAATGTTCGCACCCGGTTTTCGGCAGCTGCTTCTCGCCCCCATGTACGCGCCTACCATAGCATCCAGTGAACTCCCTTAGCCGTATCAGCGCTCCTTCCTCTCTCGGCTGCCCGGCCTGCATTTATGCCAGGGACCCTGTTTTGTGGTTAGAGCTGCTGGACTCGCACTTCCACGTAAACCACGTCTCCAGCCAGCTACTTCGCTATTAGCACGCAAGCCGCGAACTCCCAACCAGTCTCCAGGCAAAGCTAGGGTTGCCGCCTCCTGGCTCCGACATTTACGCCGACTTCAAGAAGGGCCTGACGGCGTATTTTATCTTGGAGCTCCCGCCAACTCTCTGCGCTCCTGTTCCCGGCTCAGACGCTGCGCCGCCACTCAGCTCGCGACCACTGGCCGAATCGCCCCTTATAGCTGCATCGGTTTTCCCTCTGCCAGCTGCTACGCTGGAGAAACTCCTCCCCCCGAGCTATCCCAAGTGTGCTCGTCCGGCCCCTATACGGACGGCCATCCACCTGCGAGCTCCCGTCCCAGGGCTCCTCCTGCCCAGCCCTGCTTGCAAACTGAGGCGCCTGCCCTTGAACCATCACCAGAGGGTATCTCTCGAGATCCGGGCCCCAACTCGCTTCTAGTCTCATGTTCGCCTGCTACCTCAAGCTCAACCCCAGTTAGCCCATCTGTCCTTATCGCGGAGCGCGCATGCAAGCCACACCAGAGCTTTGTCGAGCATTACGGGCCACCCGTACGGCCTGCAAATGATCCCTGCCCACCTGGCGCCTTCACAATTGACTGTGCCTCCGCGAGAGACCAGACAGCCACCGAAGGTGGTGGCATGCTTGCGACGCGTTAAAGAGGGCTCCATCCAACACCTCCTATGGACTCGGCACTACCGCATTTTTCTAATCCCGACAACTATGCCCCGGACTTCCGTCCTGTGCCCCCAACCGCCTGTTCCAACGCCACAATGAGCTAGTTTTTGCAGACAGCCGGTGCACCTTGTCGACCGCTTCGACCAGTTCCCTACACGGCAGCCCGAGCTCCAGGCAACAGATCTCCAGCCCAGTGTCGTGTGCCGTCGTTTCACCGTCGCCAGCGGCCGAGGCATCCCCTTCTCTTGTATGGCTGCGGTTTCCGCACGTCATACGTTCACCTGCTGCCACTGGGCCAGCACACATCACATACCGCCCGTAAATTCCGGCGCGGGTGCATTCTCGGCACTGGCATTACCTGGCCAGCTTCAGCCCCACTGCCGCCCCATCGGTTCATCTTACGACTGGAGCACGCCCAGCTCGCAGCCAATTCGTGGATGACAATCCCCACCGGATCATTCCATCATCATTCTCATCCTTTGGCTCCCTTCGCCCTTTGCGAAGCAGCGAGGCTCGATCGCCTGAATTTGCTTCCCCGGCCCGACGGCCTCCACGAACCTAGCTGTGTCCTGAACTTGACCGACCTATAGAAACTTGTACATACTTTTTATTTTTTATTTTATCGTGCATCGCGCTAGGAGAGGAGCACCTATAGCGGCGCTGGCATCGCCAGTGGCGCCGATGATCACGATGAAGCTGGGGAGCGCAACCTCACTGGCGCAAATCACAGAACGCATTCAGCAACCGGCTTGCCCAGCAACGTCGACAGCCCGCTCCGCCGGCTCACCAGCCGCGTCTACCGGGACCTCCCATAAATTTGGATCACCTTCCACATAAGCTCATGTTATTCTCCGCAACTCCGGAGAAAAATCGTAGGAGACACAAGCTGCGCCTTATAGATACGACGCATAGCGTTAATGGGTTATAGCCTATAATATGCGGAATTGTCATTTTCTATTTTAAATTCATAAATCACTGAGCGTTCTAGTATCATTCCTGGTGCAGCGTTGCAGCGGTTATACAGCAGCTTCTAGAAGCCACCGGTGGGGCTTGTGAGACCCAGGTTGGTCCTGCACAGCAACCTATCGCTACCAAACAATAAATAACTATCATTTGCCACAGTAGGCAGTTCACTCGAAATTCTGTGGGCATGTTGTGATAATTCGAAAAGGTCACGTGGCCTAGGCCAACCTATGTTGCACATCTAAGGATTTTTCGTGTGTTTTTTTTAGGATTTTTCGTCGATTTCTCGCTGACGGATAACGACGCCAGCCCCGGAGGCGACGCCGCATTTTCTGGGACACGGACTCCTTGACACGATCTTTAAAACGTAGGAATGCCCACTTCCGGCTTTAATTGTAGTTACTCGCAGGTCTGCGAGCTTTAACAGTATCAGTATAATGATGTTTACATCAAGGCATATCAACAAAAAATAATTTCGTATATACTCACTTTAGTAGCCATGTATTTGCTGGAACGAAGTAAAACTGCTTCTCTTTAGACGCTGTCATTTACTCGCTCTATCCGAATGAAAACTCCGGATTGGCGGCCTTTCCCGTTTAGAGTAAAAAAAGGCCTCCGCTAACCTTCAGCGAGGCTAGTCTTGATTAGGGCGGCAACGGCTCCTGCAAAGAATGTCCCGCACATGGCGACCACGAGCTCCGTTCCGTTGGCGCAGTGGACCGCCACCACGTCTCCTTTGCGCAGTCCGAGCCTCCGCAGCCCAGCGGAAACCCGGCGGCAGGCGTCCAGCAGCTCGCCAAAGGTGTACTGGACATCGGTCTTGACGTCTACCTGAGATGGAGCAGATGGACAGAGCAGCTTGCTTTACACGAATATACGCACACGCGCGAGAACGGAAGAAGGCGACCAACAGCGTCCGTGTAAGAGGGTAAATTAATATAAATCTAACAAATGCCTCTCGTATGTTTAAATGCCTGTCAAATCAGCCGAAAATTGTTAATTCAGCGCTTCCATCTCATTTTATTCTGCGCTTCCTGGCTCATTTCTTTTTCGGTTGATTTCGGTTGCAGCTGGTCCCGGGGGGTTTCTGCAGGACTGCGTCCAGTCGTGTATACGTACAGGAATCGCCACGCGCTGCCGCAGCCGGAGGCGAGTTTCTCCGGAGCACTTCACGTAGCGGATGAACGGTGAACAATGCGTTTGAGCTGCGCCCATTGGTAACCCGGTGGTTTGAAAGGCACTTAAAACACAGCAGGCGTTGACATAAGTAGCAAAGTAGGCCTACATAGGTTGTTAGTCTTCATGCAGCCCACACCATAACGCCAAACTCAAATTGAAATAAGTTTCTGAAAGCAAATTACTTGCTCGCGTGAAACGTTAGTGCTTTAATGGAAAACTGTTACCTGCCTTGTGCTTTCTGGGAATGACCGAAATTCTGAAGTCACGACCTTCGTGACTGTTCACGAAGCATGTCGCGAGTGAACTTTACGTTTCAGAACTTTGGTTTTTGTATTGATAATCGTAGAGTGACTTCAGTTCCAGATCTTGTTACTCTCATGAACACTCCGATTTAGCCAGAGATGAATGCTGGTAGATGTAGCTGTCCCAATCCCGTGCCCGTTTATTGCACACTGTAGCAAGATCAGCATAGTGAAATTGTAGCTCATGAAATCATCACTCGCTGCGACGATGGCTGGACGGGGCAGCCACACTGCAAGAATACGTGCCCGCATGAGCAGCAAGAATACCGACGGCATAGCACACTATACAGGGACGGGGAGTTTTAGTTTCATGCAGGCGCTTGAAAGCACAGGGTATATTCGCTGCAATATAAAGCATCACAAGATGAGAATACGGACTTGCACGAAGCGTTCTAAAACATTGCTCATAAAAGCGCTATGGCAGTCGCCCTACTACGGCAATCACCCCCCCCCCCCCCCCTAAGTCAATGTTTCACAGAGCATCGACTGAGTTTTCGGCTGCCTGTCCAGGATGTGGCTAGGTGCCGCCTAACATTCCCAAGCAGTAATTCAGCAGTGAACAAAATGAGCGCCTTCCTGCTGAAGCGCAACATCACCGTAACAGATGCTAAGAAATATTTTACTCATTTAAGGCAGGACTGAGAACTGCCTTCTCTAATCAGTTCCTGTACCTGAATGTAGCCCTCATTGGACAGGAGACCAAAAGGCAGAACCTTCAGTGTTGTTCCTTGCCGCAATCGAAATTATTGCACCTATCGCAAAAATATCCCTGTTTACAGGGCACTTCCTCCCTGTGTTTGGAAGTACTTATGCATTAATCATCGCAGTTAGTGGAGATTAATGAGGGTAAAAGAGCTGAGGTATGCCAAGTACTACTCGCTGCGCGCATTGAGTTTTCTTTTCCACGTTACGCCACACATTTGAAGCAGGGGTGACCTGTGAGAAAACCTGGCCGCCACGACTGCTTAAAGCTGCCTTTTAAAAGATAAAGTTGCTGGGAAACCACTTTCAAAGTTTATTGAAACAATGCATTTTTTTAATAAATGCCGAGGATAAAAGAATGCACATCCTCAGCGTCAGCTCGCACCTCGCACAAGAATTTTACAATTCAAGCGATTGTCAGATGAACATGACAACCATATTTATTCTCAAGTTGGTTGATCTGTTGTGCTGAACGACATCTTAACTTCGAGACTAGAAAAAAAGAGTTCAGGTTGAATGCTGGAAATGTCGCCCAATGAAAGAAAGGTCTGAGCCGATACACAGCGCATCTCACCGCTGATGTATTGCCACAAAGAGAGACAAACCGCCAGAGACAGCGCTGTATTTGCGTTCAGCGCAAAGAAGTGCGTAAAAGCGCGATATACAGAAGAGCGCGATAGAATACGCGAGATGGAACTGCACCTTTTCATTCTATAACTGCTCGTCGGACAGCGTAAATGTCCGCAGTGTAGACCGTGTCGTACATTAACGTTAGTAATTGAGCAAACAACAAAGCAAACGATTGCACTAAATCCAGCGTAGGAGTGAAGTCGGCAAGGTGGGGCTCAATGCTCATTGCAGTATGGGCCGTATCGTGAAATCTTTTACGCGGCTCTCTTGAAAGAGAGGCTGCGTGAAACCTTTGCCGGGCAGCAGTTGTGGCAGCTTTCATATCTGAGACGGAAGTGTTCTTCCGCACATGGATCGACTGCACCTTCCTTGTCCTTTCTTTTCGGCGTTTCTAGCGAGGTTTACTCCTTTCCGCGGCTCGCGACCTTTATATCCAACCAAAAAATATCCCCTCATTTGCCTATTCGTTGTTAAAATACCCTGAAAACTCATCAGGATTTTCTTTTCGCTTTAGACCCTATTTTAGAACGAAAATTGCTTGAAAAGGGGAAATTTCTCGAGAGAAACATCACTTAGAAGCCTATTATTCAACACGATGGCAAGACGGGCGAGTTGGTGATACATAATTAAGCGAAAATAGCGCAAAAGACGACGACAAGGAAAGAATACAACGAGACCAGCGCTGGTCCTGTTGTATTCTTTCCTTGTTCTCGTATTTTGTGCTATTTTCGCCTAAGCCTATTATTCTTAGTTCCTCCGGCGATGCTACATAAATAGGTAAAACTTAAACAAGGTGGCGGTGACGTAAGCAGAGTGGTTGGGAAAAATCGAGTCGCGCCAAGGGGGTGGCGCAGCTTGTCAGTATTAGTCTGCTGTGGGCTGGGTCGTTTCGTGCGCGTTCCCACTTTGTCAAAGTTTTAGAGAACAGGGGCTTGGTTCTGAGTCACACCGTGTGGTCCGTAATGCATCCTTGATGTTTAAATTCTCCTGAAGGTGAGATGCTGCTACGGAAGCCCCACTACACGACTTACATGCTAATTCCCTTGGATCTACACTTTTGACAAAGGTTGTACGCGCACACTAGCGGTCTATAGTACAGCCCTTCAAAAAAGGAAGAACTATGGCCGATATCCATTTTACCTGAAGTTTTTCCCTATCATCCAAAAAGATAAATTATTAAATCTGTCCTAACTTGTGGGCAAGACTTTTAGTATGTGGCCGAGACGGTTAGAGCTTTGTTCCCGGAAAACAAAACCTGGTGTGATATTGGAAGACTTTTCAGATATTATTCTTACTACCTTTGTAAGCTACTAGGCAATATATGTGCCATTTTACTAATGCAATGATATTCAATTAAATTTTATTTCGCTGGATGCGGCCAGTAGAACAGACTTGTGAAGCAGCTGGTTCTGAATTTGCAAATTGAATTTTACTCTTTAAGAAAACATGCTTTTCAGGAAGTTTCAAAATGCCATTTCCTTATTGTATTATTCTTCTCTCGCTTAAAGCTCCAACATTAATGCTATTTTCGGACTAATCGTAGGTTATATGCCTTGAAATACAGATCTCAAGTGAGGCAGAAATTTGTATGTCTTTTTCATCCATGTAATATTATCAGCAAAAGTATATGAGCTTTGAGTGTGCGAAAAAAAACTACGTGGACATCGCGCCTTGAAGACGTCGCTTCAAATATCTGATAGGTATGAAGGCATGTTTGCGTGCCCTCCGCTGGTAATAAAACTAGGCGACTATGGCTCGTTAAAGCGTTACTAGATTTTTTTCCAGAGGACACGCATCACAACAACTTTTGCTGCCGATAACACTATTTGTCCTCATTTATCGTTATATGTGCAAAAGTTTGTACCATACCATTTTTGGCAATCTGAAATCGTGATTTATGATGTTTCGCTCCATTTGTTTCTCCATGACCAGAGGTTCAAAAATCCCAAATATTATCCCCGTTACGGTTCTAATGCTGCAGAACCTTCTTTTGCATAATCACGCATTGGCTATTCCATCCAAACACGCATTAGGGAAGTGTTTGCCAGCGAACATCTCGAACCCTAATTATTTGAACCCATTTTACCGGTATTTTTCACAATGCCTGTGTGTTTTTCATGCGGTATTCGTCGATTGTCGGAAGCAGCACAAGCCTCTTTAAATTAGGCTTGACCATTTTTCCAGTACTGTATCTGTCAATGTTTGAAATAAAGGGAAAATATTGTTTACGTTTATTTTTATCCCAGAGAGAAAGCCTCCCCCCTAAATGCAAGAGGACTGCACTCTCTAAATAACAAAAGAAATCATTACCAGTATTTCGGGACAAGTGCTTCTAGTTCCCTTCGCTGACACCAGGTGGCGCATGCTCTAACATTAAAAGATAGCTCGCTGACATCATGCGAAAAAAACTGCGTCAGCAGTTGACATTCGACGACATGACCTCTAGGTTCGGAAGTAGCATCTTTAGACCACCCAGCCACAGAGTAACGTAGAGGCAACAGCGGACAGGTTTGCTTTTAAGCCTACAGCGCGGGACTTGACGAATCTGGTCTGAAAATGTCAGTTTTTGAGACTTATTTTTGTTGTTCTGACAACAAAAAAACTGGAAGAGTAGAAAATTGAGTCTTTCCTCTATCTGCTTCCGCTGGCAAAAAGTGATCAGAGCAGTAGATTCGTGACAAATCAAGTTTCGTCTCCCAAAATACCTTCACATTTCGGCCGCTTCCACATACTCCCATGGTTAAAACATTGAAGGGCGGACAACAAAATCTCAGTCGCACACCGGAGCGTCGTGGCCTTGAGATGCTCCGGGAAATTTCCAAAAACCTAAATCATCTGCGAATTTATCTAGGCCGATGTCTGTGCAACTGGTTATTGAAAAATATTTGTCGCCTCCCATTGAAGCGCCATAGGCCGCTAGGCTAAGCGGCACTGCAGGGCGTTGACCCGAACTCTTGGTAATTACATCTCGCGAGAGTTGCGCGACTTGTCACTACCAAAATACAAATATCATTGTATTCTATTCAATTTTGAATTCTTTATTTCGTCTAGAAATATGACATTCTAGAAAGGGTCAGGGGCTTAAAGCTGAGTCGATAGCTTGACTGGGCCCGTAAACCTTGTACATGACATTCTGATTAACATTTAGGACAAAAGAAAAGCTATAAATAGAAAGCATACATTACAAAACGTGCAGACAAAATATAAAATATATCATCTTTTAAGTGAGTCATCAGTACAGATGCTTAGAGTTTTAAATACAGCACAATACCACATTTGCAAGGAAGAAAACAAAAAGTGCATTGTATTCGTACAAACAAAAAAGTTTAAACAAGCAAACACGTTGAGACACTTATTCTTTGTTTATAAAATGTGTTCTCAATTCCTTTAGGCGGTAAATAGCTGCACATTTATGTACATTCAAAATAAATGGCAAGTTATGTAGTAACGACTGTGTTTTTTAGTACAAATCTCAGAACAAACCACATTTCATCATTACATGTATATACAGTATTATCTAAGGTTTTCAGGGATGCTACATTAGCTAAAAATTCTTTGAAAATTGATGACCAAAAGTGGAAAGAGCGCAGAAGGTGGAACGGATACATGTTTTCAACTCGAATAATGCTGTTGTTTAGAAATGCACTTCGCGTGAGTGACAGGTATATTGATTGGCAGTATGACGTACAATTCTCTTTTGCAATAGAAGTAGTTGTTTTCTTGAGTAGTTGTAGCCCAAGCTAGGCTACAGTAATTAATGTATGAAGCAAACAGTGCATGCTATATTTGAAGTTTGGCCTGTGTTGGAAGAAGACGTTGGCAACGAGATAAGACACCTGTTAGTGCTTCTAGTTTCTTAGAAATATTTTCTACATACATATCCCACATTAAAATTTGAAGAAAACGTATCTCTGAGAACTTCGTGCTCATTCATTATTTGAACTTTATTGTCTTTAAATCGAAGAGCATGTTATTCACTTCCAATTTGATTTCTTGAACGAAAGATGACAGCTTTTGTTTTCGTGGAGTTTATTCTAATATAATTTTGATTTGACAAGAGGTGTAATTTGTTTGGTATTTCATTACGTTTTGTTAGGTTATTTGCACTAGGACCTGAAATCAATATATTACTGTCATCTGCGTATATAATAAATCTTACAGTTGGACCAATAGTCACAATATCATTGATATATACGTTAAAAAGTATGGGACCCAACACGCTTCTTTGTGGTACACCGTTTTGCACTGCTAAAAAACACGACAGCTGATTACCCATACATACTGCCTGCTTACTGTTGTCCAAATAAGGATTTATTAGTGCAAGGTGTTTTCCACGAATTCCACTCAGTGAGAGCTTGTAAGTAAAAATATTATGATTCAGGAAATCATACGCCTTACTAAAATCGATGAAAAGACCGAAGGTAAAAACATGAGCTTCAATATTTTGTAAAATGATTTCCTTAAGTTTGAGCAGGGCAGTTTATCGGCCTTTCCGGAAACCCGAACTGGGCATCACACAGTATATTTCTAGCATGAAAAAATTTAGCTATTCGACAGAAAATAACCTATTGTAATCCTTTGGAAAAAACAGGAAATGCAGAGACCGGCCTATAATTTGCGGTATCGTTGCTGTCTCCATCCTTAACTTGAATATGACAGTCACCTTACTTTTCTTTATTTCACTTGGATAAAAGCCTGATTTTATAATCAAATTAATTATATGAGCAATCACCGGAACAATTAATCTATACCGTAATTCCCTGGCTTCATTAGAATGTTATCAACGTCTAATACTTTGCTGTTCTTTAAATTCATGAATGTTCTGTATACTCCTTCTTCAGTGGGCTCTAAGAAAATGCTGTCAGCGCATGCGTTTATTGTCGCTTCTGCGATCGGTAACTCATGTATACAGGCTTTACAACGTTCGTAAAATGGCGGTTGAAATGGTCAGCAATCGCTTTCCCAGAAAGTTCGCCATCGTTGTGAATTGACTTTTCAATGGACGCATTTCTCCTGGCCTGACCTACAACATCGTTTATCAGTTTCCAAGCTGGGTCGGGGCGTTTCATTGTGATTTCCGAAAACAGTTGCTGATAGTATGCTCTTTTAGCACTTATAAGATTGGCATTAAGTTTGTTCTGTGTCCGTTTGAACATAAAAATGTTTCTTGGGATCAAGCACGTACAAAGTCACGATAAAGCTTATTCTTGTTTTTTATTATTTGTATATAAACGGTTGTCCCCCACGGCTTTTTAATCTTTTTGAACGTTTATTCTCTTTGAAGGGGAAATGGGAAACGTGTATTGTTAAGAATTCAGGTATGAATTTTGGGTACGCAGCATCCGCATCTGTTATCTTCTATAAATGATACCAGTTGTGGATGCCAATGTCATGCTTGAAAGATTCCAGAGCGGTATTTAATACGTATTGAACGCGGTCGGTGGGTTCTCTGTATACCTGCAACATTTCGGGTCAGTGCAATACAACATAAAAACAGGACAGTGATCACTGATATCCGAAGTTATGGTACCGGCGTGATTCACGACAGTTTCAATATTGGTAATGACAAGATCAAGACAGGATGAAATGGCCTGAGTGATGCCTGTAGGCGCGGTAATGAAGTTCTTGAAACCAATGGACTGAAGGGTGACCAGGAAACGTTGGGTGACTGTACAATTCTCCAACATATCCACATTAAAATCACCTCCACAAATTAGGCGCAAATTGTTCGTGCTGACATAATCTAGGAATTTGTCAAAAAAATCTATCAAGACTAATATATTGCCATTCAGAGTCCGAGTTAATAAATATATATCCAAGTGACATTTCAAGGTCAATATTTCATAGTCATATTTTGAAGCGCAAAACTCTGGAACTAGGACACACCGACTCTAAGTTTCAATGTAAGCAGTTACGCCGCCACCTCATCTGTTTGGCCGATTAGTAACGTAATTATTGTACCCAGTAAGGTGTAATTGATTGCTGTTATTAAAACATGTTTCGATGAGCAGAATAATACTAAAATAAAAAGAAACTTTGCTTAGAGAATTTGTTATCTGATCTTCTTTCTTATCTGCTGAAGGAGCATTAACGTGCAACCCTGAACTTGGATGATGGTTTGAGAGCTGACCGGGCAAAATTAAATCTTGAAATGGTGATATATTTATTACGTCCTACACTGGTGAACTGTCTTCAAAAGGGACACTGGACAACTTTATCCGGTTTTCTTACCCAGTAAACATCGACTCTCTGGTTCTTTGGGGCATACAGTGATGTTTGTTCTGCAGCAATAGACTCGTTTGCGGCGGCGAACATTCAATTGAATAAGGGAAGACATTTTTTTCCCTGTCACAAGATTCAAACTCATGATATCACAGCCGGAAGGAGACCGTGTGATCACCCTGTGATTATCGACTCGTGGTCGATTGCGTTGCAGCCTGTCCTCGGGAATCCGCGCTCAAAAAATCGTTTAGCGAAAGAAATTTTTTTTTAGAAATTGGCTTACGGCTGAGATACCTGTTTTTTATTTTTTGATCTTTTCTAACTCAAAATTTCTGTTTCCAGATAGAGTAGTCTCCTTCTTGAAAGAACACAGTAATCTAGAAATACACTTTGGCTTCGATTTGTCCTCAGGGTCCCTTTGCATGGTGGCCAGACGCAAATCATCGTTTACGTTTCTTAACTAATTCTGCGCTACACATTCTAAACACAGTTTCCCCCAATGCTATTACTTTATCGCTTGGCTCACGTAGGCGGCAAAACTGTCTTTCGGTTTCCGCTCTTTGCCTCATGTTGCCCAACTGTGACAAAAGCTTACTTGACTGCACTTTTTTTTGTTTATGTGGAAACACAGTGCGTTCGTTATTTTGCTTTATCCTCTATTAAAGAACAGGACATGTGTAATCTAAAGAACCGTAAATTCCGGTATACAGTGCTCTGGCTTTACATGCTTGGAAGTTAAAAGCGCTGGCTTTGCGGATTATCACTGGGTGCTGACCACGCAGAATATTGATTTTTATATTCTCGATTATGATATGAAATGCCCAAAAACAATTCTATGATCCGGCTGCGGGCTATGCACCTCGTGTGGACAATATAGAAAAGTAAAATTTTGCCAACTTTGAGTCCGGAGGATTGTACGCCGGTCGCGGATTGTATTCTGCGAATTACGGTACTCTCCTATCGGTGCATTCCAACTATATTCTTTTTCCTTCTCCGTAACTGGTTCATCTACGCACTCCTTCGGTATCATAGGCACCACGGGCCATATTTTCTTACGACTCATTTTGTCTGCGAATAATTTGGTCCTCTGTCTTTGGTTGTTTCTCTGATTGACGTAGGCAGTGGGAGAAGACGCCATACTGGTTGTGACAGAAACAAGCACCATGATGCCACTTTCCAGCATCAACATGTCCCGCGCCTATCTCGATGTCGCACTGGTGGACCGGCACCGATTCCAACGAATGATGGAGCATTGTGAGGCGTTTCACACGCCTGCTGACCTTTACCGGCGCTAATGCCCTCTTGGCAGAGAACCTGGCTGGTGATTTTGTCGCCCGCGTGACTGAGCAAGACTGGATGCGGCGGCAGGAGACTGAGGCGGTATTTTCAACGGTGCTTGCCTATCAACTTCAGCCGACAGTTATCGCCTGGGGCACCATCTGGCTAATTAAAAAAAGCGGGAGTGTGGCTGCGCCTACGAATGTTGATTAAAATCGCAACAGAACACAAATGCTGTGTTGCTAAGGGCTTTGAGCTACTGAAAGCGGCCACAGCTGCCCTTTGCTCAGGCCTGCAATCTTGGAGTGATGCTAGAGTTGCCACTCTACTCAGCGTATTTTCCTTTCTTTGTTACTGCATGCCTCATGCGTCGTAATAGCCCTGTTGTTGTCGGTATCAGCCGATCAATCTGCCGGACACTAGAATGAACACGATAGAAAATTATCCCCCACAGCGGTGGCTTATGGCGCACGACTGGTAAACTAGAGGACGTGTGTTTTTACCCCAGCCGAGGCGGCCGCGTTTCGATGGAAACGAAATGAAAGGCGCTAATGTACTGTGCGATGTCAGTGCACATTAGGAAACTCCACGTGGTCGAAATTATTCTGGAGCTCTCCACTACAGCGTCCTACATAGCTCATGCAGCTTTGGGACATTAAACCCTATGTACCACACCGCGAAAACGATCGCAGCATTTTCCTGCGCGGCGGCTGCGTTCTTATGGAGGAAAAACGCTAAGGCGCCCGTGTGCTGTGCGATGTCAGTGCACGTTAAAGATCCCCAGGTGGTCGAAATTATTCCGGAGCCCTCCACTACGGCACCTCTTCTTCCTTTGTTCTTTCACTCCCTCCTTTATCCCTTTCCTTACGGCGCGGTTCAGGTGCCCAAAGATATACGAGACAGATACTGCACCATTCCTTTCCCCCAAAACCAATTATTATTATTATTTTCCTGCACAGGAAGCTCAGGGTACGTGTTTCAGCAAAAGCAATGTGCACATCAAGCAGAGAACAAGTAGGTGATCAAACTAAATGAACGAAGAGACAAGTGAACGACCATAAAGAAACGAATGAATGAATGAATCTGAAGTAAAGCGAGACCTGGCTCTAGCAGGGCGGCTCGAGGGAACTTTTACTGAGTCCCGCACCAGCCTTACATGGCCTCGGAGAGGAAGATGAGGCAGCGCTCTCGCGACCTGCGCGCTCATGCCTTCGCAAGCCAAGCCGATGATAAAGCAGAATGAACGAATTATACAACTACATAACGGGAACTTTGCAGCCAGAAAAAGCATCAGTATAGAGCTATCAGCAGCCCCATTTCAGCACTGCCCGTCACCTTTCCCGCTGATGCTTGACAGAGACAACCACATAAATGACTTGGCAGCCGACTACAGTCGGACACACTCAATAATGAAGCAGCAGATGATCCGCACAGGAGGCCGTTCAGCCAATAGCGCCGACCGGTTTCTATGACGACGTGGTTAATCCTATTAAGTCGTGGTGAATTCTCTTTCATCGGCTACCATTTGCGATGTCAGCCTAGTAGGTACAACGCGATTAAACACGATGTCCTGGGATTCGGTCGACGCCTTTGGCTGAAGGGCCTCCTTTAAGGGGCATTTGCCGCTTCGTTCTTGAGTTGCATCCACCTATAGCGACATAACTTTAGAAGCTTCGAAAAACGCTCTGTGCGAGACTTCGTTTCTCGTTGATGGCATGCAGTTGTACGAAATACTCACTGTTTATTAATGATACTGCCCACCAGTGCAACCTTAAAATTTCGTTGTACATTTGCCAGGCCATAATTTTTCTGGCTTTGTGTTAGCGCGTCGGAAACGTGCGTGAAATTTGTGCAGAAGTCAACGACGCAAATTGAATCATACTTTTTATTAACAAAAAAAACGGCTTAGAACCGGTGAAATGATTTTGTTCGATCTATTATACGCTTAAAGCGCGCTCTTTAGCCCCACTTAGAACTGCCCTTAAATGAAAACTAGCCGAAGTGGCAGAGCACTTGTTAGCGAGGAAATGTAGTTATAACTTTTGTGGGCAAGTGCTTAGGCGCGAGGAGATCAGTGCTTCTTTGGACGCTTGCAAGGCTTTCTGAGCAAAAATATAAGTTCAGTTGACTGTGGGACAAAAACATTTGACATGCTTCTGTATTTTACATTTCTTAACTTCTATGCACGACAAAGCTTCGAAAACTATGTGCATGAAGGCGTAGGCACTGAACGTTTCTGCAGGCTTTATGCTAATTAAGTTGACTGGAACGCGCGGTAACTATTTGTTTCGTACATATCACCGGCACAGCCAATCTGCAACGCGACAATGTCATTCGCACAAGGAAGTGTACACCAGTTCTCGCATTTTTAAAATTATCCCTACATCTCGTAAACTGTGAAGAGTACAGTTAAAGTGGTCAGAGAAGTAGCTCGCTACTACAAGAATGCGCCGAAAATCTTGTTCACTTCACGTAATAACATTTAGATCAACTCTATATCACCGAGCACGACCACTGCGCTCAGAAAACTCGGCGGGCTGTTTCGACCAAGGGGAGTTTGGCAGGAATCGTACAGCTAGAGGTCAGCCAACTACGGCGGTTGGCCCGGAGAAAACTGGGTCGGTTTATTGGGATTGAACGTCCCAAAAGGACTCAGGCTATTAGGGACGCCGTAGAGAAGGTCTCCGGAAGTATCGACCACCTGGGGTTCTCAGTGCACAGACATCGCACAGTACACGGGTCTCTAGAATTCCGCAGCAACTGAGGAAAGCTGGCGTCCCGAAAACTGTGTTCATAGGACGAAGTGCGAAGGAGCATCTGAAATATTCGGCTTCATGAAAACCGTGCACCTTTCCAGGAGCTGGATCACGACTGTAATAATCAGGATGCAAATTATCAATTGGTAAAATTCAGAGTTGTAGACGCAATGAACGATATGTGGAGACCACATTCTTAAAGCGCAGGTAAAGATGAACTACAAAAGAAGAGGACGGGGCATATTTCAACTTCGGGCTCTTTTATGTGCAATCTTCCAAGCTATAGAACCAGCCCAGCAGGCATCCTTGCTAAGCTATATTTCAACTTTCGGATGTGTTATGCGTAGCCTTCCAAGCTATAGCAACTAGCCCATCACACAACCTTGCTAAGCCCTTTTGCTTCAACCTTGGGCTCTTTTCTGTGTAACTTTTCGCTCTACCAGCTAGTCCAGCAGAAAACTGGAGTAGCCATATTTCATACACTTTGGGCTGTTTTACGAGTAACCTTCCACGCTATACCAACTAGCTCATCAGACAACCTTGCAAAGCCATGTTTATCCAAACATGGGCGCTTTCATGTGCAACCTTTCGGTATACCAACTAGCCCAGCAGACAACCTTGCTAAGAACGTGTAGGTCTTTCTAGAATTGACGTAACTTCATGCTCATTATTCAAGTGCCAATAACGCCCAATTGGAAAACCTACCATTATAATTCTAGCTGAATACATAAACTGTAGAGAACAATCTGAAATGAGCATGTTGGCATCAAGTGTACTCAGCAGTTTTAACTGCAAAGCTTACGTGAGACGACATAAGCTTAGGGCACACGATGCTATACATTTACTAAAAAGCAGCATTAAAACTGCACTCTCTTTACGTTCCGGTTAAAAATTTCTGCATGCTGGAATTGCTTAAGTTACTGACTAAGCCCCACTAGGTTTTTTTTATCTGCCCCGAAGACTGAATCTAGAAAAGAACATATATATAGTGTATATGAAGGAAGCCAACAGTCACTGACACCAAGGTGCGTAGGGGAAAGTTTTTATTTTTTTAACTTGTATTGGTGATCAATGGGAGAATAATAAGCCGATCAATCTGTGGCGCAAAGAAAATTACTTATAAAGCGGCAGAAAAAACAACCATGCATCAGGTGGGATCGAGACCCACGACCTGCGAATATCACGGCCGGTGCTCTACCAACTGAGCTATGTCGACGGCTGTAAAGTCTGCTGCTCTCGTGGGCATTTATGTTTGACGGCTAGGCCGAAAGTTTCCGCCCTCGCCGTTAGATTACTTTCCGCGTCAAGTTTCCGCCTTCGCCGTCAGATGACGTTCCCCGTCACACTCGCGCTAACACAGAACGTGCTACGTCCACCGCTATTGACGAGGGTGGCGCTGCTGAACACTCTCAAGGTTCGCTTAGACGCCAAACATAAATACCCACGAGAGGAGCAGATTGGACAGCCGTCGCCGGAGCTCAGTTCGTAAGAGCACCGGACGCGATATTCGGATGTCGGGGGTTCGGATCCCACTGGCAGCTTGGTTGTTTTTTCTGCTGCTTTATAAGTGATTTTCTTTAAGCCACAGGTTACGCGAAGTATTATTCTCCCATTTGTCACCAATACAAATTAAAAAAAATAGCAAACATTCCACTGTGCCCTTTGATCTCATTGATTGTTGCATTGCTTTATATTTGTCAAACGAGCCCATCATTTCCTTTTCTTATATATATATATATATATATATATATATATATATATATATATATATATATATATATATATATATATATATATATATATATATATATATATATATATATATATATATATATATATATATATATATATATATTTTATTTCGATGATCTCAAGGAATATCACCACTCATAGCTACGATTTAGGCAATCGTTCATTCCTAACACAAGCCATCGAATTTTCGAGTTGCCCTAAAGTGTGAACGTCCAGATTTCCTGCGCATAGTAGGGTCGATAGGTTTTCAGGTCCACTTTGTGGAAGAAAAGACGTGATTCTCACCAAAGCAACGAGGTCCTCATATTGTCTCCAGACGTTTGTGAAGTATGTAACAAAATCGACGTCAGGAATGGCGGTGCCTTCCACGCAGGACTTTACCACGTTGTCTTCAATAACCAAGGATACTCTTGAGCTCATAGGTTCTCCGTTCAATGCAAAGGATTGAGCTGGCGAAAGACTTCGTGAAGACATTTTGAGCACCTGTCAAAGTAAAAAAAGGACAACCTGTCAGTACTTCCGCAACAAGGCATGTTATTCTTCTGAAAGAAGCAGCGCTAAAAAGTATTTAATGGCGCGGAAAACGAACTCACTGACTCATCTTAAGACACAGGGTAGACTAAAATGGAAAAGATTCAATTTTTAGATGTTTATCTAACTACAATGCCCAAACATTCCTGAGCAATATTGAGTGGCTTACATGCCTTTACGTCCTTTGGTAAAGTCAGAAAAGCCGATTTTTGAAACAAAGTGGAGAGTGGGCACGTCCAGTTTCATCCGAGCGGCAGCAAACCATGTCGAAAAGAAAACTTTGTATTTTTCTAAGCGCAGCTTATTCTTTACCAATATTCAGCCAAAGCAACGTAGCTGCAGCGTGTTTTTTTAACCGTGATTTGGTTTTAGTTTCCTATTATCAGCAAACTCTGGCGAACATTGCGCAATCGATTTGGAAGGAGGACATACAGCGAAGTTTTCGAAACTTTCCTTTTGAACGCTTATCAGGTTGCCACTGTTGAGTTCAGGGACCTCTTGCCTTCGAGAGGAATTTCACGTGACACTTCAACCCATAATAGAGGAGTCATCGAAAAGGAGACGGCGAGACGCCGACTCCCGGAGGCGACGGTGGCGTCAGCGCAAACGTCTTCCCTTCGCGGGATATGGTCGACAATGCGCGGCCGCCCTCGACTGATCGCGCAGATAAAAAACAAAGCCTTCCGCTGAAGCACGACAGCGGCAAGTAGAAGCCGTTCGTTCGCACGGAGAGCTACGAACTTTCTGGCCGTGGTGCGTACCCTTCAAGTCGACCTGCGTCACCGACCAGACTTCCAAGACGGGCCTGTCATCTCTGCGGAAGGATTATCTTTTCCACCAAAACAGCAGTGAGGTCTGCAGGTGATTCCCCTTGCTGTGAGTGGCGCCTATAGTACCACGATTGGCCATCTGTTTGGGCACTGATCAAGTATAGATTCCCCGGCTAGGGATCTGGAGATCATAGACTCTACATAACGAGGCGGACGGCTTGTGGTGACTTAGTGTGATCTCTCGTGCTATGACGTGCATTTCGCGTCACTGTGAATTTGAAAATCAACCTCTGCACTGTCATCTTCGCAACCTCTTTTGTCCTCGCTAATCCTTCACATAGTATCGAGTTGGGACCGGCGACATGGACGAGTCGGGTGTAAGGGCTCCTCATGCCCCACAGCGCACGCTAAGACAGCTGGCACGCCGCGAGCGGCAGGGCGCAGTGCGTGCTTGTGAAGCCTCTGCTATGACAGCGAAGACCAGGCTGCCTGGGGGAGCTTGTAGCCACCGTGCAGTCCAACGACTCTATCTCATCATCGCCCATAACCCGCGAAGCCACCGGCGTTGAAGTGGTTCAAACATCAAGGTTGTGATTATGAGCGCCCAAAAATTGGTGCTGAAGAACGAACAGACGCGGCGCAATCATAAAAAAAAATTCGTAGTTGCTTGTATTCTGCAGAGACAAAGGCGACAGCCGGTGGACTGCAGGCTCTGTTGCAAGCAGATTATACACAACCACACTGCAAGAACACATCCTACAGCACTGCTCGAAATTTATTACCGCACAGCACATGTAGAAGGCTTCTGCGAAGTGAAGTCTGTCGCTTAATTTCGAAACTCGACGCAACGATGGTCCTTCTCAGACACCGAACCCAACAGCGTACGTTGGTTCGCGTTTGATCATGTGTAAGCATTATGCGTACGTAGTTCGAACTCTTCTGCCCTGAAGTCTTTTTAGCCACGTATTGTTGCAACTCCGCAGCTTGGCGTGAAAACATTCAGTCATTCCGGTTATTAGTGTTTTTGGTCAGTAACACGAAGAAGCTTTTTGATACCATTGTACCTTTTCTTGCGCGTTTACATGCATTGTTGCAGCCTTATGCTCTCTAGCCGCTTTTGATTGTGCCTTAATTTGGTGGCTCGTCGCACTTTTACCCCCTCGGCCACTTTAGGTATCCTTTCGTCACTTGGCTGGCGGACCCGCCTCAGACGGCTAAGTTCAGCCTACTTGCGCTTGCAAGCGAATTCTTCTTGGGCATGCAACACTCGTTTCAGCGTGATGACAGCTGCACCCCTTTGTGGCTTCCTCTCTTGTCCTGACTGCACACACATGCGCAAGCTATAAGGAAATCAGCGGCGGCCCGCCTCCTAACAGCGGAGTTCCAAGACTGGTGAAGGCAAACACAGGCAAGCGCACTGCACGGCCCCTTCTCTACGGTTCGTCGGCATTGTCGCTTTCACGGCGACATTTGCTGCACGTCATGTCTACGTCGATTCGACCGCGATATAATGCAGCCTTCCTACCCGGGCAACCCTCTCCGTGGCAGGTTCTCCTGCTTGTGTGCGTTTTTTTTTACTCGGTATCGTTAAGGCATTCGTTCTGCAAAAATCCGGCGTCAGCGTTGTCAGCGAAAAAGCAGGTGGCTCTCCTGCCGCCTAGGTCACGTGACCTTATGACGTCACCACAACCTGCCCAGCGTTGCAGGTGTCAACTTACCCATCATCGGATTACGAGCAACCTGCTTACTGTGGCATTTATTAAGCCCCGATTTGTTGGTAGACCATATCATGACCCCTTGTAAGAAGTGGCTTCGCCGGCGAACCCGAAATGCCAACCAGTAATTTAACAACGTCTTATTGAAACGCGCACTAATTTACACTCTTCCAAACCACATCTGAGAATTGCAATCTGATGCCCCTGTCACTTGGGCTCCGCACAGGCCTTTGAAAATCGGGGATCGTATTAATAACTATCCATTACCTATTGGTCCATTTCGTCCTCTGTCATTGGTGCCTCACACATACCTGCGGCTTCAAGCGCCCGTGGGAAGCGAGCCGACCATTGGGTGGTTGGCGACCGGACCACACCATTGGCTGCCATTTGTTGCGACATGCAGCAATGGCAGCCAATATTCAGTCAATGGTGAGATATTATAGCCAATTATGAGGTGCATCGCAGCACTCTGTCAACATCATGCGACCAAACACGATCACTGGCTGGCATTTGCTGCGATATGCAGCAAATGGTGAGGTCCAGTCACCGAACACCCAACGACCGGGTTTCTTCCCACAGACGTTTGAAAGCCGCGAGCATATCTGAGTGATCAATGACAGAGGACCGATTATACAATGAATAACAGAAAATGAGAAGCTCATTGAATATCGCCTCTGCCTCTTTTGTTCAAAGGCTCATAGCCCGACGCTGCACGGCACAAGCATTGCGCTTTTGCGCCGAGTCCTCACGCCCCTCCTTGCGCAGTGGTGCAGCCGTTAAGCGATGTGCCACTGATCTGCGATGGCACGTACTCCGAGCGCCAGGCCTTGTGCGGCCCAGGTTGCTCTTCCCGAATGACCAGTAATTAATTTATCAGCCGCCTGCCACGGCTGGCAGGTTGTAATGGCGTCGAAAGATCACGTGTCTTAGGTGGCCTACCTGCCTCCTAAGTTGCTCTCTGGGGTCTAGCTACCAGAGTAATGCTAGTGATTTTTCGCTCACAATGCCGACGCCGACAGCTTCGACGCCGGATTTTTTGGACACACGGAGCCTTTAACGCTGTCGCGTTGAAATACTTCACGCTGCTTTTAGAACTCCCTTTAGCGACCTTATGCACACCACCGTGTGATAAAGCTCAACGACGGTCCCACCTTTTGGGCTGCACCGTGTTGTTGTGTCTCTGGTCATTTGAAGTCTTGCTCAACTGGTCAAAATATGTGCCTTTATGGAAAGGCCTAAGAGACGTACAGTGTGACAGGGGTATTAGACGCAGCGCTCGCACACACTGATGGCGGCATGGCCGGCTAGAAAACTCTTGGTGATATACCAAGGGATGTGGGGTATCCTCGGGCAAAAGCACCGCGATGGGGCTGCGTTATGTAGACCGTCGTTGAAAGTGCTTTACTAGGAGTGCTGTAGAGCTACTAAACGTAAAATTTACAGTAGTACTTTGATTAGTGGCTGCTAAAAGATGTTTCAGTGTATTAAGTTTGTGTAGAAAAACCTAAGCAAGTCTCCCTTTTTTATTATCAAATCTCACAAAATGTACTTTCTTTTTGCATTTGACTCATATACAAAAACGAGAAAATATAGAAATATCTTTCCTTTTTAGTTTATTTGTTTCATTCTAATTTACAGAAACCGGAGCAAAGGCAAAAGGCAAGAAGCCTGACAAAGGCCTCTGCTCTGTATGCAGACAGCAGACAGGCATCAGAAACATACAATTTATTCCCTTTTTAGGGTACAAAAGGGATAAAACAAGCAACTCTGAAAGGCAATAAATGCTAGCAAAAAAAAACAAGACTACATATTGAACTACAAACAGAACAACAAATAGAACAAGAACTACATATAGAACTAAAGTTGCGAACAAATGATCCCCTCTTTATGGGACAAATTGGATAAAACAAGCAACACTGAAAGGCCATAAATCCTAGAAAAAGACAAGAAAAATAAATCAAACGAATTCAATGTTTTCTTGCAATATTACATTCTTAAGAAACTTTTTGGGAATTGGCTTGCTTAAATCAAGTAGTTTTTCAGTGCGATTTAGTAGAGACGGTATTTGGAACTGTACGTGTTGGCTACCGTAGTTTGTCCTGACTGTAGGGATTTTTCTGCTATATTTGCGGAAGCAGTAATCTGCAGCGGGGTTTTGCTGCGCTGTGAAGTTTCTGGTTCTGAACACGTTGCAAGAGCCTATAACAGTATAAATGGTTAGCCTTTATCCCGGAATACTTTCTTAATAATGGATCTGTCGGTAAATATTGTGGTTGCCCGTGGTAGTTTTCAAATATACGCAGGACTCTCTTCTGTAGAGTAATTAGCTTATGAAAATTGCCCTGCGTGGTTGTTCTTCCGATTAGCGACAAATAAGAGATTCTGGAGTAGAAAAGCGTATACTATAGAGAGGTTCTATGCCATTGTGGTACCAATGGGCTTAGTTTATAAAGACAACCTGCTACCTTACTTTACTGGGCCGCCAGTTTCGAGACGTGAACATTCCATGACAAGGTTTCCTGAAACCACACACCTAAAAATTTTTATACCTTAACCCGCTCTAGACTGACACCATGAAAACTAAGCTCTATGTTAGTGGTGATCGGTTTATTTATGGGTGCGAATATCATATACTTTGTCTTGCTTGTATTCAGCTGCAAGTCATTCTTGTTAAGCCAGCCTGAAAGTAATGTGAACTAATAATTAACATCATATGGTTACGGTACGCAGTCGCCAAGCGAACGTTGTGGAGGAGAAATTCGGCGACATCGGAGGCACAGCTGGTCGGGGTAGCGCGCGTGATAGCGTTCCGGGTAGTGTAATCAGTCGCAACGGCAATCCACTTGTTCCCGGAAGTTGATGTGGGAAAAGGCCCGAGCAGATCGAGACCAGCACGGAAAAATGGCTCAGTCGGAATGACGATGGGCTAAAGTGGGCCACTAGGCGGGAGCGGGGGCGTTTTCCGGCGCTGACGTTGATCGCAGGCAGCAACGTAACCGCGGACAGAGCGGTAAAGGCCAGGCCAGAAGAACCGCCGACGCACGTTGTCGTACGTACGGGACACGCCGAGGTGCCCTGCAGTAGGTGCGTCATGAAGCTGGGCAAGGACCGTGGGGCGGAGATGCATCGGGACGACGAGCAAGAGGTCGGCGCCCTCAGGGTGCATATTGCGACGGTAAAGAATATCGTGCTGCAGCACTAACAGGCTCAGGTCAGGATCGGAAGTGCCGCTTCGGAGGCGGTCGATTATAGGGCGCAGAGATGGATTGCGGCGCTGCTCGTCGTCTATGTGTAGAAAGTCCGAGATGGACAAAACACAATCGTCGGTATCATGGTTGTAGGAATCAGGAGGATCGACAGGATGGCGAGAAAAAGTCAGCGTCTTGTTGCAACTGGCGAGACTTGAAGACAACACTAAATGCGTATTCCTGCAAGCGCAAGGCCCAGCGACCCAGTCGTCCTGTGGGGTCTTTAAGAGAGGAGAGCCAACACAAGGCATGGTGGTCCGTAACGACGCAGAAGGGCCGCCCAAACAAATAAGGGCGGAATTTTGTTAATGCCCAAACAAGTGCAAGGCACTCCCGCTCAGTGATGGCATAGTTACGTTCAGAGGGAGACAGCAGGCGGCTGGCGTAAGCAATGACACGATAGTGGTCTTGATGGCGCTGCGCAAGAATGGCCCCAATACCATGGCCACTGGCGTCGGTGCGAACTTCCGTAGGCGCAGAAGGGTGGAAATGGGCCAGCACAGGTGGAGCAGTGAGGGCCGCAACAAGTGCGGTGAAGGCACTAGCTTGGTCAAGGCCCCAGGATAAAGGCACATCTTTCTTCAGAAGGGTGGTAAGGGGACGGGCCGTGTCGGCGAAGTTCGAGATAAACCGGCGGAAATACGAGCAGAGCCCAAGGAACGGGTGGTGGGGAACTCGCGGACGGCACGAACTTTGTCAGGGTCGGGCTTGACACCAGAAGCATCGACCAAGTGGCCGAGGACCTTGATTTGGCGCTGGCCGAAGCTGCACTTCTTGGAGTTGAGTTGGAGGCCGGTGTGGCGGAAGACGGAAAGGATAGTAGAAAGACGGTGTAGGTGGCTTTCGAAAGTGGGGGAGAAAACGACAACGTCATCCAGGTAGCACAAGCCCGTCGTCCATATGAATCCACGCAGAAGCGAGTCCATCATACGCTCAAAGGTGGCAGGAGCGTTGCAGAGGCCAAAAATGACCTTGAATTGGTACAGGCCATGGGGGGTGACAAAGGCTGTCTTCTCACGATTCACGATCCCGTTCGTCAACAGCAATTTGCCAGTAGCCGGAGCGGAGATCAATAGAAGAAAAATAGCTGGCACCGTGTAGGCAGTCGAGGACGTCATCAATTCTCGGAAGAGGATAGACGTCTTTCTTTGTTATTTGATTAAGATGGCGATAGTCGACACAGAAGGGCCAACTGCCATATTTCTTTCTAACCAACACAACAGAGGATGCCCACGGACTGCTAGAAGGCTCGATAATGTTGTTCGCCAGCATCTTGTCCACCTCCGTCCGCCCCGCACCTCCACCAAATATTTCGAGGTTAGTTCAGCAGCAGAAACGGTACGCCGTACACAGAAGGCACACCACGAAACGGGTCACACAAGCACTTCTTCTTCTTCTTAGTAAGCACACAAGCACTAGCGGCAGCGTCTTCGTCTTCGTCGACTACTCAGCGACACAACAACGTTGTCTTCGCTTGGCGACTGCGTACCGTAACACTATTGAAGTTGAATAAGTGAATCACTCACAAAAAAAATGTTAGTGTCGTCTGCGTACATAATTATTTTCGGGGAGTTTGGTATGCTGCAAAGATTATTTACATAGATTAAAAACAACAGCGGTTCGAGAATGGACCCCTGGGGAACACCATTCTTTACTTTGGCATATCAAGAAGATTCTTGATACCGCTGACGTATTGATACCGGTCGGATAAGTAGCTGTGCATTAAATCTAGAGCGATTCCGCGCACTCCGTACGTATTTAGTTTAGATAAGAGAATGGTGTGAGGCACAGAATCGAATGCTTACATCAAGTCAAGAAATAAGCGAAGTGTATAAACTCAACGCTCGCAATTATTGATTATGTCATGTTTGATGTCTAGTAATGCTAGTTCCGACGGTCGTTTCTTTCGAAACCCGTATTGCATGTAATTTACTACACTATATTTATTGAAAAAATTTCTAGCCTCATGTTCAAAGCACTTTCAAACACTTTGGAAATGACGGGCAATATAGATATAGGTCTGTAGTTTTTGACTGCTTGTTCATTACCACCTTTAAAAATCGGACAAACGCGTGCTATATTTAAATATTCAGGAAAAACTCCAACTTCAAACATTCTGTTCATAATATAGGATAAAATTGGAG